>JAJLZI010000077.1:0-56391 GCA_030572135.1 Intestinozyma alai
AATCTTTGTTGGTCTGGTGGAATACCTTCCTTGTCTTGAATCTTAGACTTGACATTGTCAATAGTGTCGGACGATTCAACTTCCAAGGTAATGGTCTTACCGGTCAAGGTCTTGACAAAGATTTGCATTGCTGATGTGTATTATAAGTATATTATTTATTGATGATGATAAAAGAAAAACAGAATTGGAAAACTCGGTGGCGATTTATCCTCCCCTTTTATACTTGTGCAGGGGCGTGCTGGCGACACACAAAATCCCGCGAACAATGGCGGCATATGGAAATGTCCCGACAAATTTTGGGGGAATGTCGCACTAGCATTGTACATGTAACAATGCAAAACACCCCCTATTTTCAATGTATGGCTGACGCACATTACTAAACACACAGTAAAAGGAAATAAAGAAAGAAAAAAAGAAATTCAAATATTATTTTCTTGCCAGCCTTATCTAGGTGTGCGACATTTTCCATTTTCCAATCCGCTGATCACCCAAGATCTTATTTTTAGAAGAGAGGGAATGGTTCTACTTAGGGGAAGGTTGAGCGTGGAAATATGGCGGTGTCACAAACCATTATTCGAGAACAATGCTCCTTGGGTCGTCGAGACAACATAGGCTTACGGTTTCCATGCATCGCCTTGATACGTGATGACTCGAAGACGATCCCGTCACCAATAAGTGATGGAAAAACATGGAAATGAAAAAGAAATTCATCTACTCGTAAATAATGTCGTTGCTAAGGTTGAAGGTACTTTTAAAAAAAAAAAATATGCATTATACAGAAACACCTTACATGTGTGAAACAGAACCCATGTGCACTAACCTCAGACTACTCGAATTGAGAGCCGTCTTCCTGGGTCGAGGCAACATGGATAAACGCTTGCGCCTTGATGGAACGTTGTCCAAGCATACACAGTCAGGTTGTTTTTTTTTGCAGTGTGGTGGTGAGCGTTTTTGCAGTCGCAGAATAATATACTGGAAAATGTCACACACCTCGGAAAACGTGTAGATGTAGCACCTGGTAACCCGGATAAATAAGCCCATAACCAAATAGCGGAACCTCCCAAAAAGCAAACAGGAAAAGCAAACAGGAAAAGCAAACAGGAAAAGCAAACAGAAAAACCAATCTCCCAAATAGACAACCAACCCGGAAAAGACAATCAATGAACAACCCTGGTAAATCCAACATAATAATAAAAACCAGTAATTGTGGAATGACTATTTGCGTGGCTGTACTTATTATTTCTTTAGAATATTGGTGGTAGCTGGTGCGGATTCGGGGTTTTGGGTGACGTTGGCGGGTGGGGTGATCGGCTATGGCCCATAGATGGCGATCTGGTAACCACCCGTGGTCGCATCCATTGCGAATTGGTTGGCGATGACAGGTATGGGTTGTCTTGTGAAAACTTCTCAGGGGGACTGCTCGAGAGAAACTCTTGGCTGGCATCACTGTCGGTTACGGTTGTTGCTGGTGTAGCCAATGTCTGTTGGTCTAACGAGTATCTTCTTATTCGCGGCTCGGGCTGTTGCTGGACATGGAGCAAATCCACCCCGTCCAACGAGGTCCGTTTAATGCCCGGCAGTAGCATGTCGGACCTGAGTTTATGGATGTTGTTTCTGTATGAGTCTAGCGAGTCCTGAGATTCCACCAAGGTGATGATTTTCCGCAACTTGTATCGTATCGACTCGTCGTATTTGGCGGGGAATTTAATTGTGAGCAACGGGGTGATTATTGTTTGGTAGTCGCTCCTCATCCACTGGATAAGCCTCTCTGAGCCATTCTGTAACAAGTATAGTATCACGGCGAGGATTTTCAATAGGCTGAGCGATATGCGGCTATCAAAGTCCGGTTTGTATTCGTGCTTGCTGGAGAACGAGGTAGAGGAGTGTGACCTTCGCAGGGGAGCTGTGGACTCAAAAGTACCCTCAAACGAAAACGAGCTGGGCCGGTGGAGTATCGGTGACGATGGTCCGTCTAGCGAAGACAGGCCGGACGATTGTTGTCTGGTGGCTGCCTTCTTGAGCAACGGTTTCAATCGTTTGGTGATGACGGATACTATCACGGATAAATCCTTCTTTTGGAAAGTGAGCCGCGATAACTCCACCAATTCGTGGTTATATGGACCTAGCGGCTCTGTATTGGTGGCTATAAAAAGAAGCACAGTTAGTAATTGGTCCTGGAAACTATCGGTCCTGGAAACTATCGGCCCTAAAACTATCGGCCCTAACCCATACATACCATTTTTAATTTTAGACTCTGTCGACGATGTGAGGTTCTTAATCGACTGTATTAAACTGTTGTGCATGGTTTCCCAGAATTCTGTTGCAAAGAAAAGAACAAGAACCCCTCCAACTGGTAAATGTATCAACGGTTCGTTTAGCGGGAATCGGAAGAAGAAAGAAAGAAAAAAAAATGGCTGGGATGAGCAGACTATAGATGGTTATTTTTCTACTCCGGTTATTCTATTTTCTATCTTATCTTCCATCAGCGGTGCTGGTGGTGTATGTCCCGATGTTGCTATCTTTATTGGAAAACTAGATAAGTGTCGGCACAGACAAACACGGGGATGGAATTTCCTTCAACTTTATACTCCTCTACACAAGCGTGACTGGGTATAATTTAGAATTGGGTGCAGTAATCCTCTGGAGGTTCGGCTCGCTTTTAACTTATTTTTTTTTCTTTTCTTTTCTATCTTTTCTTTCCGTGGCAAACAATCGGTGCTGGTTAAATCCTTGCACAGTTGGAAAAAGCCGCGGTAGGCTGAGGGTCTGGGAATCGGATGTTACGGAGGATACACTTTGAACTCGAGCCCGGGGAAAAATCTATAACCTCTAGGTGCTGATTGGTTGAGTATGGGTTGGCATGCTTGTCTTTTCTCTGGTGGCAAATACCCTGGGGTTATTTCCGAATGGCAATGGTGGCAAAGCTTGCTGTTTCTGGGCATAGTTGTTCCAATTACAGTCAAGGATTCATCGGCCGAAACATTCTTCAACCGAGTAGTGGCGAATGACGTTTGTTTTTTTGTTTTTTTGTTTTTTTCTGGTGTGCCGAAATAGAAAAATAAAAATATGCATGCATGACAAAGTGCTATAGTCATCTCGTGGCTAATCCCGGGTCACAAAAACAAGAAACAGTACTAGTCAAGTAAGCCACTTCCTCGGCAGAGGAGAAAGTGGTGCAAGGAGAAAACTGGTGCAAGGAGTGACAAGGGGTTAGGAATAGAACTGGTGGGGAAATGGTGGCCGTGTTTTGTGGTGGGTAGAGTTGTGGGTTTGGGAGATTGATTGGAATTGGGTCATGCATCCAAACCAGCAACTTTACTGTGCCGTGGTATTTCGCATGGCGGTGGATTGCTTCTATTTCTCTTTTCCCGGTTAAGAAACTTGGGATTGGTTTCGGTTGCTGTGGTTGGGGTGGGGGGTATTTGAGGAGGTATTATTGTTGTGGCCTTGTATATGTTTCTGCTGTGGAATGTGTCTTTAAATATTGCAAAATAGTTGCAAATTAATTGCAAAAAAAATATGCACGGTAAATTGCCGCAAAAAAAAACAAAAAATCACCCCACAGCTCTTCCTTGGTATGGTTTGTCACTCACCGCCCAAAGGTATACCCTCAGAACGTACAAGAGCGCTCAGAAGAGGTACAAAGTGAATATACTCACCATTTCCATGGTATATCCCGAGGTTAAGGTTGCATTTCCCACTGGAAAAAAAAAGAACTACTACACTTATCCTCATTAACCAAGCTATCAAACGGGGGGCCACCATCATCTACAGGTACACGACGTTCGAGTATACACAAGCGACCCCAATCCACCAAGTAGACCAGGCACTCTGTTTGCTTTGCTTCTCCCCCCCCCTTTTTTTTTGCGAAGTAAACAGCGGTTACATTTTGAAACAGGGCTACAGTTTTGCTAGTTATTTATTTTTGCATTCTGGTTAAATCGTCACCAAATCTACAGGTCAACCCACACACAGAGAATACCCGAAAAGAGAATACATGGACAAATACACTCCTCATTCCAGACCAGGCTCTCTAACCAGGCTCTCTAACCAGGCTCACCAACCAGGCTCACTAACCAGGCTCACCAACCAGGCCGCCCAGACCACCACAATCCCACCACAATCCCACCACAATCCCACCACAATCCAACCACAATCCAACCACAACCACAACATCCACAGCCCACCCCAATCCAAAAAAAAGAGCCATCCATTGTCTCATCTACTGATAACAAACAAAAGAAACCAATTGGTGAATCAAACAAAGACAACCCGAAAATTACGCCTCCCCTCCCCCCGAATTGTAAGACTTGAAAACCGACCCAAAAAAAAAGGACTCATCATTTTTAGCTCTTTGTGGTGTGGTTTTTATTATTTAATATTTTATTTTATTTTTCCCACTGAAACGAAGAGAAAAAAAAAAGTTTTGAGCAGCTCAAAAAAAAAAACCAGAAACTCAAAAGAAGACTGAAATCCTTACTGTCACACTACAGTTCCATTGGGTTGTAGTATCAGGAAAAGTATAAAGGTTAAGCTTTATTTCGCTCCCCTCCCCACTGAACCAGACCTTACCCCTCGTTGGTTTCTGTTCATTAGACGTGTGTTTCCGGTTTCAGAGCATCCAAATAGGGAGGTTTCAGGCTGAATTCCACATATATCATCTATCTATTTACTTGTTTTCACACCACTCCAGAAGGTTGATGGTTATTCAGGTGGTTTAGAGGCTGTTCTTTTTTTTTTGGTTCTATTTTTTTTGGATCGTGACAACTTAAACTACAAGTCCACCATCAAAAGACTAATTGCACAAGTTGGCAGAAAAAAATGCCTGAAAGTTGCCGGTCATCGACTAGATCATCGTCGGTATCGTCTCCAGTGGGGTCGCCGGTTCTTTCCACCACCACCACTACCGAGGAGGACGAGATAGATGAGGGGGAAGGGCTGGGAACGGTTCTTGGAACCAAATACCATCAGCACCCACTGCCAGCTGCCGAGGATGATGACGACCGTAAACCGTCATTTAACTATGACTTGGAAATCTTCAAGTTGTGCCAGCAGTACCTCGATACGAAAAACCACCACGGACTAGCCTTGATTGCCCGGCAAAAGGGGATACCGCCTTTTCTCCGATTCAAAGTGTGGCCAATACTATTGAAGTACCACCCATTTGTGTTGAATCCGTTTATCCAACCCGATACCGATATAGTGCACGAATCCCCGAGACTGAGGGACAGTACATCAGCCAATAGCTCCAATACCAGTTTGAATGACCATGCCGGAGGCGGTGACACGTCCACCCGAGAGTCTGGTCCTGGTCCTGGTCCTGGTCCTGCTCCCGATGCCGACGAGGCCACTAAATATAAAATCAAGCGCGACTTATCCAAGTACATACAGCGGTTGAAGTACTCACAGACAAAGTACACGTTGTCGGAGTTGGAACACGAGATCCTCTCGATATTGGAGAACTCCATCTTGAAGTTTCACAAGAAATGGGGCAAGATCATCAAGTACGACCAGTCGCTAACATGGATGGCACTCAACTTGGCAGAATGGTTCCCACCCATACCGAAGACCCCGTGGGTGTTGATGGGTAGAGACCATTCTTCCCCCAACAATTTGCTAACGGTGAACTTGTTGGACGACTATTCCCACTACATCGACAATATCCCTGACTTGAGGAACTACCTCGACAGTTTGATCTACAAGGACGAACGGATCTCCACCATGTCCTTTCACGACGTGTACGAAAGACTAGTTTTGGTGCTCTTGCACTGTCCCGACCGAGCCACCAAGAAAAAGGCCAAGCTGCAGGAGTTGGGGGTATTTCTGGATACCCATGAGCACAGCCAGCGGCTGGTGAAGGTTACCGATCCCACAAAACTAAACAAAGCCACCTTGCCGATAACAGGGGGAACGATTGAAGAACGGGTATCGTTTTTCATATACTGCTTGCGCAAGTTGCTACCGGAACTCTCCCAGTTTTTCCACGAGGAGCAAATTCTCACCAAATTCGGCAATCCCGATGACGAGTGGATTATCTGGTGGCTCAAGTTCTGCGGCTCTAAAGTGTGGTCCCGCTACGACCGGGGCCGCATCTGGGACTTGTTGTTGGGGTGGCGGTTGAAGAACTCGAAACGTGATTTCAATTACTACTACGAGAAATTGAACTATGTTAATAGAAAGACCTTGGATAAGTTGGGCCCCGACATTTTCTGGACGTTGTGCCACGATGACGACAACGAAGAGCCGGGCGACAAGCTGACGGTGTTACGCCAGGACTCGTTCAAGGACTTGGTGGAGAAGTTGAATGACGACTTGTACTTGTCAAAGTCGGAGCGTAGCTCAACTACCTGCTCGTCTCCCAACGAATCGGCAATCATCCTGCCACCGCACGAGGGCCCGAACTTATCTATTGCATTTTCCCGGGTCGATCCCCACGTGTCATTAGTGTTTATCGCGTTGGCGCTATTGAAATCCAAGGAGAACAGCCTTGTTGAGTTGGACCAGCATGAAGTTCGCCAGTTTTTATCGAGGCTACCGTCCAAGTCGTACAAGTACAAGCTGAAGAAGAGAAACCAACACCAGCGTTCATCGCCACCATCTTCGGCGGCATCCACATCCCCGGTGTCGGCACCTGTAGTTGACGATGAGATTCCCGGAAGTATAATCATTCTGAATGACTCCAATACAAATCACAAAGTGAACTTCATAGACAACATTATACAGGAGGCGGGCGAGCTATGGAGAAAGTGGCTATGGCTGGAAATGATGGATGATACATAGACGGGTGTGTGTGTGTGTGGGGGGGGTGTAGGGATTACGACAGTTCATGAGATGTGCTCTTTTATTACTGTTTTAATTAGGGTGTATATGCATTTGTGTTTATAAAAGGACCATAACTGATATGGTAGAGACTGGGTAGAGACTGGGTAGAGACTGGGTAGAGACTGGGTAGAGACTTTTCTCAGCCATTGTTAGGCTTATGGAAGAAGGTGCAAAAAAAAAATAAATAGAAACAAAAAAGATCTGAGATGAGATGCCCTTAAATCATCAAACACATTCAAAAACCGTAGAACCCATTCAAGAACCATAGAACCCATTCAAGAGCCATGACAGCATCAGAAGACGAGTCAACCAGGGCGACGAGCCGGAAACAGGAATCCAAGAAGGAAAAACGGCTGAGAAAACAAGAAAAGACCAAATTGTCTAAGAAGAGCGAATCCAGCCACGAAGATGCCCCAACCGAGACTAATGATGGTGATATAGAAATCAATTTAAATGCTTCAGTGCCGTTATCGAAAAAGCAGCAGCGTCTTTTAAAGAAAGGGAAATTAGACCTTGAAAAGCTTGCCAAGAAACACCCAGCACCAGCGCCCGCTGATGCTGAACCAGTAAGCAAAAAGTCCGAGTTTGGGGTCTGGATAGGCAATCTCTCCTTTGACACTAGCAGAGACGATATAGTCCGGTTTATTGTCAGCAAGACCGCACAAGAACCCCTGGACGAGTTCCCAGCCGTAGCGGAGTCGGATATAACCCGGGTCAACATTCCTAAAAAGGATGCCTTTAAAATCAAAGGGTTTGCTTACGTGGATGTGCCTTCGTTGTTGCACGTGAACTCAATTGTCCATCTAAGCGAACAGGTTCTTAATGGACGGAAGCTTTTAATTAAGAATGCCACTTCTTTTGAAGGCCGGCCTGCTGTGGCCTCCAAGACGGGCGAATCCAAGAACCCTCCCAGCAGAATTCTCTTTGTGGGGAACTTGTCGTTTGACACCACCGAAGACAATTTGCAAGAACACTTCCGACACTGTGGAGAAATAGTCCGTATCAGAATGGCGACTTTCCAGGACACCGGCAAGTGTAAGGGGTTTGCGTTTATTGATTTCAAGGATGAGAGCGGGGCCACAAATGCATTCAAGTCAAAGTTGACCAAGAATTTCATAAATAGAACGCTTAGATTGGAGTATGGGGAAGATAGGTCCAAGAGAAATCCCAATGCAGTCAAAAGAAAACTCGAGGAAGATAGCCAGCCTGATTACGAGGAACCGTCTCCCGTGCAGGTGCAGTCACGCCACGCGGGACGAGAACGCCAACAGCAACCACGCGAGCACCAGGAACCACGCGAGCACCAGGAACCACGCGAGCACCAGGAACCACGCGAGCACCAGAAACCTGCTCGAAAGAAGAGAGCGTTTGAAGAGTCCAGACCGGCCAGTAGAAACTCACGGGTTAAATCATCGGTGGCTCTAGCCACTGCCCAAAGAGCTAGTGCAGCAATCGTACCTTCGGCCGGTAAGAAAATCAAGTTTGATTGATTGCTGACCAGGTAAAGGTGACCCCTAGGGGGAGGCTAGATATTGTAAAAAAAACAAAGTATAAACGTGAATGTTTAAATATATAAAGAATGAAAGGATACCTTGGGCGGATTCAAAGGTATCGCCAATAGAAACATAATATAAAAAGCTAAGTAATCTTTTCGAGGAGGGTCTTCTCCTTCTCCACCAACTTGTGTCTTTCGAATTCGTCAGCGCTGAGCTCGAGATAATCAGAATGGTCGCGGTTGGCTTCAAACTCACTGTCGGAAACCAATTCATAAACTGACTGAATCTCCCATTCGTCATCGTCATCATCAGGGTTGGCGTGGTGTACTGGCTGTACTGGCTGGACTGGCTGTGCTTTAACCGGAGACGAAGGACTCTTGAATGATTTGGTTTGCGGCTCGTGATGGGGCGTTTCGTGCTTAAGTTTCCTTCCCAAGCCTTTCAACTTTGAGCTGAGACTAGGGCCTTCTTTCGACGAGGGCGATTTTGGAGCTCCAGGCGAGGCCTTAGAGGCAGCAACACCACCGGAAACAGTAGCCACACCAGAGGCAACACCACCGGCTACAGCAGCACCAACCCCACCAGCAACCAATGCTGGTGTCACCTTACTACTCTTGGGTTCCTCAACTTGCTTCACGTCCTTGGACTTAGGGATGGCTCCATTTCCAGAAGAAATATCACGGCTTGTCGCTAAAAAAGGTTCGGGACTGTCCAATTCAATCTTCTTGGCCAACCTTTCAACCTCCAATTCCCGTTCCTGAATTAATCTCTTGATTTCGTCCAACTTTGGATCCTTGACGGTTTGACTAGCCAATTGGGCCTTTTCCTCTCTCAATGTCTTGATCTTCTTTAAGTTCTCCACCTCCTCGGTCAAACGCTGCTTTTGTAACCCTTCGAACTCTAACCGCTTACGGTACAAATCAATCTTGGCTTCATGTTCATCCTTCAACTTCTGGATTTGCAATAACTTGGCCTGGGCAACCTGCTCCATTTCAGCACGCTCCATATCAATTGCCCGTTGACGCTCGTCTTGCAACTCCTGGATTTCCCTCAGTAAAGCCTCCTGCTCCAATTTGTCACGTTCTAACCGTTCTTGATACTCGCGGTCATAATCAGCTCTCTCCTGTTCCAACTTCCGTTGGTCCTCTTCTCTCTTCTTGATGGCATTGGCAAGCTGGATTTCAGGATCTCTCTTGCGTCTTTCTTCCTCCTCTCTTCTCTGTTGTTCTTGAAGCAACTTCTCCTTGGCTTCCCACTCGGCCTGTTCCTTTTCAAGACGGGCCTTTTCTTCAGCTTCACGCTGGATCTTTTTCTGACGTTCCTCTTCTTCCTCCTTTTCAAGACGGGCCTTCTCTTCCTTGAGCCTTTGTCTTTCAAGTTCCTCCTGGTGTTTTCTGGTTTCGTACTCGTGTTCTGCCTCTAACCGCTTCCGTTCATGCTCACGGGCAACTTCTTCAGCCATGGTGCTGCGTTCCTTCTCCCATGAAATTGCCCGATCCTTGGCTTCTGCCAATCTGGTACTGCGAGCCTCCTTGTCGGACTTCAAGTCGCCGAGACGAGTTCCCAACGCCGCCACGGCACCAGCAAGAACCCCAACCTCAGCCAGAAGAGCCGTGTGTTTATCCTTCTTTTCAGCGAGGTCCTTTCTCGTGGTTTCAAGTTTGGTGTTGAGTTCATCCTTCTGGGACAAATTGGCCACAATGGCATCCTGTTCTAATTGGTGCTTTTCTTTCAACTCATTCAACTTGGTGGTTTCCTCGTTTAATTGTGTGGTTAATTCGTCAACCTGGCCGGAAAGCTCAGAATTCTCATTATCCAATGCCGCCTTTTGTTCCTGGAGGGTTTCAATCTCGTGGGTGGCAGTCTCTTGCCCGGTTTTGGCATCCTCCAACTCTTGCTGCTTGGTTGCCACCAACTCCTCGTGGTTCTTAATAAGCGTCTCTTTATCGGTCTCGTGCTGTTCCACCGCCTTCAACTCCCGCTCTTCGTATTCCGTGTTGGCAGTTTCAATTTCCTGTTTGGTTTTAGCCTCAAAGTTCTTGGCCACACTATGAGATTCCTGGATCATACGGTCCATGCTGGTGAGCTTTTCGTCGGTGTCTTTATCAAAGGCGACCTTCTTCTTGGCGATTTTGTTCAAGTGGCGCGTGAATTCAGAAGTTAACTTACCCTCGTGCTTCTTCACCTTGTTTTCGATTTCCTGCTGTCTTTTGATTTCATCTTCTTGTCTCAGCTTGGACACCTCGTCGTTAATGGTGGCAATCACGGGAGCAACTCTCTTGGCGGCAATATCCATCAATTGCTGCTGGGTCATCTTCAAACCTGACCCCAAGTCGATAATTTGGTTTGGGTTTTCCAATTTTCTACGATTGACCGAACCGGCGGCAGTGGCGTGCAACTCTTCGTAGTGCTTCAACAATACCGGCTTGTCTTTAAACTTTTCCAATGTTTCCTTGTTAGGAGCCTCAACAGGCTCCGGTTTAGGGGCTGGCTGGGTTTCCACCAAGTCAACGTCCTTGGCCGCGGGTTTAGCTCCATCTACAGAAGTATCATCAGTGTGGTGCGATGTTTCATCGTCTGCCACGTCCTTCAGGGAAGAAACCTCATTGGTAGATGTAGCCGAGGCTGGTGGTACTGCTTCAGAATCAATGGTTTCCTGAATAGCAGACACGGCTTTGTCGGGTGACTCTTCAGTCACGGCAGCAGCGCCATCTACAGTTTCAGTTGGTTCTGGCCCGTCAGCAGGGCCGTTTTCACCGGTAACTTTATCTGAAAGTTTATCTGAAGATTTTTCTACAACTTCCCCAGAATCCTTCTCAGCAACGTTTTCTCCATTTTCAACTTCCTTTTCAGCATCGGTATCTTCTTCCTTTTCGGCAACTTCCTTTTCAGCACCACTCAATTCCTTCTCCGCCTCCTGTTGCTTTTTCTTCTCCGCCTCCTGCTGCTTTTTCTTTCTCTCTTCTGCCTCTAACGTGGGATGATGGGCAAACTTCTCGGGAACCTTGATATTGCCGATCTTGTTGGATTCGAGAAATTGCCTACGCAAATTAACAGCCGGCTTTTCCTTTCCCTTTGACTTTTCGTCTTCGGCAGCAGCCCTGCTTCTGAATGGAGAAACCCAGGTAGAACCAGAAGCTAGCGATCTCAATAAGCTTGGGTGAGAAGGTTTCTTAGGAGATTCAGACTCATCTATAGACGCAGTAGACATCTTGCAAATATCAATTGGCCAAGGATACTTTACAGGATAGAGTAAATAGAATAAAAAAAATACAACGTGGTATACACTCTTCTCCACTTCAATTGTCTATCCAAAGTGGTTACCTTAGTGATAATGTTCTAATTGTTAGGATAAAAGAAAAGGAGGAGCAGTCTCGAGGGGAGATACTTAACACCAATTCCCAAGTAATAAAAAAAAAGGGGGGGAGGGGGGAAACCGCGGGGAGGGGGATGGAAATGGAAGAAGGAAAGAAACAAAAGGGGTCCCCAGCAAACGAAGGAGTCGAAAGAGTCGAGGAAAAGACAAAGAAAAATAGTGGGTATTCACTATGAATGTGCTGGTGCCAGAAGAGGAAGAATAGTGGATGTTTCGGAGTGCTTTCTGTGGACAAACACAAAGGACGGGATTATTATTGGGCAGGCGAAATTTCAGTTTAGGTTATTTTTACTAAAGATAACAAGAGGTTAATGCGACGTAACTTTCCTCGACCTTGTGGCAAAGAATTCTCATCCCAACTGGAATTCGAAACAATGCCCATATGTCTATAGGGGAATAATTGTGAGGACAATGTTGCATGGATGTTTGTCGTGGCAGTTAATGTCTGGTGGTGGTGTGTGTGTGTGGTGGGGTTGACGTCACGTGCAGGATATAAATTAAGGTGGTTGGTACTCCTGGTGCTTTGGCTTTGTTTACATTTTGTGTTCTTTTGGTTGTTTCTTTGGTCGGGGGTTAGGTCTTTTCAGTTGGATATGAGCTTTTGGCGGTGTATCCACCTCCACCAGGCGTAATGCTCTCTTCTCCATCTTTTTGTCCTTGGCCGGGCAGTGACTCCTGGCAGTGTAGTGCAGTTTCTTGGCTAGTTTTTGATTGTACCGAGGTGAGGGTTACAAGAAAGGATAGTTGGTTCGGACTGGCGGCAGGTATACTATACCACAGGTACCCCAGCATTTAGTGGGTATACATAATTGGCAAGTTGCTGGGTTTTTTGTGTAGTAATTATGTAGTTGGATACTTCTTATCAAGATCCACACACCATCACTAGATCTCAGTCTCGACACGTTGAAACCTTATTGAACACCACTTGCCACAATAAAACAAACATTAAACGCAGATACACGCCAACTCAAATATCAGAACCAGTAATCCCTATTAACTTAAAACAAAATAAAAACAACCACAACATATCAATCAATACCCCACCCCCATAGAATTATATCTCTATTACACCCATAGAATTATATCTCTATTACAAACCCACACTTATATCTACAATCCATTATCCCTGATATATACCCAATTCATGTCCAATTCTCCATCAATGGAGGTTTCTATTTATAAATGAATGTAAAGGCAACCTCCTCCCCCGCCGCCGCCGCCGCCGCCTCTAGACGATTTCTATCACCAAAACATAAAAATCTTTTTTTTCCTGCATCCCAACTCTAATAGAAAGACTCATTCCAGAGCTAAAAAAAATCTCACCAAAGCCAAACCCACTTCTAGACAACCCTCTAACCCCCTCCACCTATAGCCAAACGTTTTAGTATCATCATTCTTTCTTCAGTTTTGACTTTGTGAATTTTTTTTTGTGCCTTGTACGCCCTATTATTAGCTTAAACTTACTACAGTATCTCTTCGAAACGATTATTTTTATTGTTAGAATTGGGCTGGTGGTTACTACTTGGTTGAATTTACTCTCGAGTTAAATAACACTTGTGGGCGTGGCATTTCCTTTAATCAAACCTAATTTGCCCAATCCAAGAAAACCACCAACAAAAGTCGCACCACCCTGTTTGGTGACAAGTGGTTCTTTTTTTCTTTGGTGACCTTCCCCCTTGTGCATAGCATACCCACCACCACCACGGAAGTCCCTAGTGTACGATGGCGACGTTGATGCCCACGGCTAGTGCGTGCTATTCGCTACAGCTACCCCCGACGGAAAGGGACGATCGGTTGAATTTGAATGTGCGGACTGGCTCTGCTTCGACATTATACAATTCCCTAGTGTTCACCTATGGTGGACTCACCATTGGACTAGAATTGGCCGAGTTCACCATTGACGAAATCAGGGATATCTTCACCACCAAGATCAACACCTCTACATCTAAATATAAAACTATAGATAAGTACCTTTCGGGTGAATTGTTCTACTTAAGCTTGATTGAACGAACCTGGACCCGGGTCACGTTTGAAACTGGGCTGTCGTCGCCAATCAGACCCAGCCCGAGGTTGTTGCACCAGATGTGCGCGTTGAATAATTGCATATACTTGTTTGGCGGGTTGGTGATACCGGAGTTTCCAGCTGACGTGCGATTTTTGGTTCCCACCAATGACTTGTGGGAATTCAACTTGGAGACTAATCGCTGGACGCTATTACACGACGGGTCGGGCTTTGAGCGTGATGCTGCGATTCCCCGGCCCAGATATAACCACAAGTTAGCCACGGTGTCCAGCTTATCGTTTGTTAACCGCAAAGACCATTTCGGGATATTTATCGCAGGAGGGAAGTCTGAGGACGGCACACCAGTACATGACAATACCCTCTTTGACTTGGTGGAGAGGAAGTACGTGGGGTCCCAGGGGATCCAGTTGTCGGTGAAGTCACCCAGCACCGACAAAGACGACCGGGCGGGGTTGTCTGATTTTATAGCTAGCGATGACCATCTCTTGAACCTCGACAACACCACCGGGATGATTATGAGTTTTGTAGAGGAGCTTGAGTCGCAGCAAAAGATCGACAGCAAAACCAAGTTTGTTGCTTCCACCACCACCCACGAGGAGTCGCTTGTGGTGTATGCCCCGACAAAGGGTGAGTGCCAGAACTCGTTGGTTTCGTTCAAGTTGGGTAAACTGATCAAGAACGGCAGGGTTTTGCCGGTACACCGTAAACTGCTGGTTGCGGCAGCAACAACAACGACGACGACAGCAGCAACAACAGCAGCAGCAACCCAGGAAGACCTGACAAGACCAGCCAACTTGGCCATTCCATTCAACATGAAATATCCCTCAGGAGGGCTATTTGGCCAGAACATCGTCGTGACAGGGTTCCTTCCTGGTGAGTACGATATCTCCATCTTTATATACAACAAACCAACTGGGAAGTGGTCACGGCTAAATATAGTGTGCAACCACGACTACGGCAGCCATCGGTTCTGGGGCGGGTTTGTGTGGCAGTCGCACCACAAAGTGGTCTTGCTCGGGAACTACCTAACCTCGCGAACCACCAGTAGCGTGAGGTTCTTCACCTTGATGGTCACGGTTAGTTTACCCATCACCAACATTTTAACCAGTTCCGAGTTGTCAGGCGGGCGCCAAACGAGAATATACCACCATAAATACCTTGATGGCGGCGATCTCTCAGATAGCGCTAGTAGTAGTAGTAGTAGCAGCAATGACGGTGGTGGTGGCGGCGATGAACTAACAGTTCCAGAAACTTCAGCCCATCCGCATCCGAAGCGGCATTCGATCGTGTCTGTTGCCAGCGAAAAGTCGTCTTCGTCAGAAATTAGCTTTACCGAGTACGTACACTATGCTGCACCCAAGGCGACATTCACCACCATTCGCTCCGTGTTCCCTCCTGAAGCCATCACCTTGGGAAGAAACGCCTTTGATAGGTATGGCGACTTGCTCTCGGATTTCGAACTTGTAACCTCCAACGGAGACCGGATCCCGGTGTGTCTTGTTGTGTTGATGGAAAGATGGGGCCGGTACTTCATTATGTTGTTATCTAGGGGATACGTTCAGGCGGTTGACAAATTTGAATCGGACCAAGCGGTGGCATTGTACGAGGGCCAGCAGCCCCATAGGTTGCGGTCCAAGACGGCCAACTCGAGCTCAAACGCTAGTACATCTTCATATCCAAAGCTCTCGGGGTCATTTAATGGGTCGTCGTTCTCGTCGTCTGATACTGGTGTAACCCCAAAATCAACAGCCAAGGAAGAGGACCCTGCGACAAAGGAGGACCCTGAAAAGCGGTCCAAATTACAACTAAATATTCATATGCCTCCTAAACAAACCAAGGATGCACCCCAGTTCCGATTACCGTTTCAGGATCCAGTAGAGAACTCACCTGAAGTGCCTCCTTCTCCACCAAGAAAAGGTTCACCATCGGCATCTCCACCAGAGGGACCATCAGATAAATCAGTGTCTCCAGAAGCGTACCCAGGACTGCGACCAATATTGCCATCGTACTCCTCGGCAATCGACCCTCATCAGCAAGTAGCACCAAGAAAGGGTTCAGTCAGTTCGTTCCAGTCGAATTCTAGTTCGCTTTTGACATCGCATTTACAAGATATCCCACCACAGTTGCCGCTTCCGATTGAGTCTCTTCCGGCTGTGCCAGCAACACCAACATCGTTTAGAAGCTCATCCAGAAAGAACTCACAAGACCACACTTCGCCACGAGCCTCGCTAATTCATACCTTGACTGCGTTGAGGAATATCCCGGCGTCAAAGTCTTCACCGTTTGCGTCACCGCGTGCATCGTTTTCCGGTCAGGGAGGTGTTGCCTCAACTGCTGGAGACGGAGACTTGTACGGATCACCATTTCCTAATTTGCGCCCCAACCAAGGAAAGCCGCTTTTCCCACCCCCGCGGGGGTCTGGGTCGAGAAGACGGTCTATTGATAATGTGATTTTGGATAGTGGTGACATGAAAGCGGTGGATATGGACAAACACTCCTCTCTTTCCACGTTTAATTCCGAAACCACCCGTTCTGGTAGTAGCTTTGCTGGTGAGTGCGGTACGCCGCTGAAAAACCCATCCTCAGTTAGTATTGGTGAGTCTCCATTGAGGCTCCAGGGTGGGGTGTTTGATAATGCGTTGTTGAACTTTGAGAATATCGAGAGTAATAATTTCCGCATGGAGCCGCTGTTGATTCCAAGAAAGCTCTATTTCCCATTCCCCACGATTACGGTGAAGGCGTTTTGCGAGTATTTGTACACGGGCCAAATCGGAAACAAGTGGATTTTGGCTCCCACGGTATTGGACAACCTCTTGATTGCCAAGTTCTACCGGGTTCCGTTATTGTATGACTTGATTAGTGAGGTTCTTTTTGGTATAATTGGACGTAAGGAGGCGTATATTATTAGTCAGGGCAATAAGTTGAAGGCCCGTTATTACCGGTTGTTGCACGAGTTGCAGATTCCCATAGATCCCGAGTTCAAGTTCCCCTTAGATGAGTACGAAGGGTTTATGGATACGGTTGATGATGGGTATTTGGATATTGCTTTGTTAAAGAAGACCTCCAAGAGTCACAAGAACAGTATGGCGTCGAGTACCAAGTCTAAGTCGTTCTCTAGTTCTGTACATTCGCATGATCGTCCTCATGAGCCGGACATTGATGAGAGGGGTGAGGACGAGGATGTGGCTGCCTCAACAAAAACAATGGAAATGGCAGATACAGAAGATACAAAGGATGCAGACTTGCCTCCGCCGGAAGTGCACGATCACTCTGAAAGCAATTCGGATGATGATGATGTAAAAGCAAGCGAAACCGAAGGTGAAGAAACTGCCTCTGACGATGGCAAGAACTCTGCCAATGAAGAGGATCCTGAATATGGGTTGGGGTTTTTGGATACCTACTCGCGGTTAGCCGTGCCTCCGGTTGGCCCACGGTCAAAGTCGGTGTTTGATAAGCACAGTTTTTTCCTTGAAGAGCTCAAAAAGGTGGAAGACGAGATAGAGGCGGAAGAACGTGGAGGGGTTGATGACGATGACCAGCTGGCCACATATACGCTTGAGGAACTAGTTTCTCCTAGTGCTCCTGTGCCATCGGACTACACGATTGATTTAATATTTGAGGCGGCCACGATTGTGGCTGATTTGAAGCTTATGTTACGAGCGGCTAATTTACAGGCGATGACTAAAATCTTGAAGAAGAGTACGTTGGAAACCGAGGCTCTTCTCTCGCAGTTGGAGTACCAGAGGGACTTGATTTTCTCCAAGAAGGATGACCCGAACAAGAAGTCCGACGAGTTTCCTACTAATGAGCACGGGGACGCTTATCAGTACTCGAGGGGAGAGTTATCGAGCGAACCGGAAGAGAGTGATGTACTAGAGCACGAACAGGAATCGTTGGTGCAACCTTCTAGTGGACTTACCAGCAATGTCACCAGCAATGTGAATTTGTTCAACCGGGACGGAAGTGATTCACGAAGCTCGTCTCAGTTCCAGGATATGGTTCCTACGGTTTCAAACAATTCCGTGAATACACAAGATACCCAGAAGAGCCTGAGGCCAGTACTTTCTCGGAACAACTCCCACACCAGTTTGCGGGGTCTCACGACGCTCACGTCGTTGAACAAGCTGTCCGAGAAAACAAAGCTGTCTTCTGACTTGACGTCGGTCCACCAGACAGACCGAATCAAGGTGAAGAAATTCTCCACCACCATTTTGGCTCGCAGTGCCACGGCGATGAAGGCTCCCGAGGAGGCCATACTAAGCTCGGCCTCGTCGATCAAATCGGGCGTAACTAAGAAACACGGGTTTTTTGCCCATCTACGAAAGAAAGAGTCTAATTCAGGCGATGAGCACTCTGTAGAATCGACCAAATTGGAACGAGCTGCCTCGCAATTGAGTTTAAGTTCAGGAAGCAGTCGCACAGAGTCCAATGAGAGCAACATGAAGAGAAAGGGGCGGGGCTTATTTGGTTTGAAGAGATAAGGTCGACTATGCATGATTTTAATTGGTTGTATAAGTGTATAATTTTCCTGTAACGATAACGAATCCCACGATTACCGTGCGTCATTGTTCTTCTGTATACGAAAAAAGAAAGTGGAGGGGGCTTTTATGTGGGGGATGATTACTAAGCATAATACCATCTCACTTCGAGGAGTTACCAGTGTGTGGTTGAGTTGTATTGTTTTTAGGTTCCACAAAGACGTTTTCTTGGGGGATTCTTGTCGAGAATTGCGTAGCCACTCCATACCAATGTGTGGCATCAAAACTTGACTGGAGGTAGTATAAAAAGGCGGGGGTTTGGACCCTGGAGTTGGGCTTTTTTGTTTAGTCTTGAGAGAAGTGTATTACTGACTACTGTATTACTGACTACTGTATTACTGACTACTGTATTACTGTAAGAACTGTAGACTGACTGCTCTGTAAACCATAACGAACTCTCTAAAATGACCAAATCTGACGTTAAATTGCATGCTAATGAAGATGTCATTGTTTTGAACAACGGCACCAAAATCCCGGTTGTTGGTTTGGGGACTTGGCAGGCTGCTGATAGAGACGAGGCATACAATGCCACGAAAGCAGCATTGAAGAATGGGTACAGACACATTGATACTGCTGCCATTTACAAGAATGAAGAATACGTTGGTGATGCTATCAAGGACTCCGGGGTTCCTCGGGAAGAGATCTACATCACCACCAAGTTGTGGAATACTGACCACAAGAACGCCGAAGAGGCGCTTAACACGTCTTTGCAGAAATTGGGCGTTGATTACGTAGATTTGTATTTGATTCACTGGCCGGTTTCCACCGACTCTTCGACCGGGTCGGTCTACTCTGACTGGGACTTTGTTGACACGTACAAGTCGCTTCAGAAATTGTATAAGGAGTCGGGAAAAATCAAGGCCATTGGTGTTTCCAATTTCAGCAAGAAGAGATTGGAGAGACTCTTGGGCGACCCCGAAGTGGATGTAGTTCCAGCGGTGAACCAAATTGAGGCTCATCCATTCTTACCCCAGCAGGAATTGTATGACTATTTGAAGGAGAAGAGTATTATTATCGAGGCCTACTCTCCCTTGGGATCTTCTAATTCGCCAATTATCAAGAATGCAGCTATTGCTGCCATTGCCGAGAAGTACAATGTTGAACCGGCACAGGTGTTGATCTCGTGGGCCGTACAACGAAACACGGTTGTTTTGCCAAAGTCGGTGACGGAAGCAAGAATCGTGTCCAATTTGAAGACATTCACGTTGTCTGATGAGGATTTTGCCACCTTGAACCAGATATCTGAGATTGAAGGAGTTAAGAGAATTTGCAACCCTTCGTGGGATGTTTTCTCTGACTAGGTGGATTTATGTACACCTGGATAGAGGAGTAGTTAGTTTTCCAGTGGGAGCTAGTTTCCCAGTAGAAGTGAAGTGAAGGTACTCCTGGCTGAAATATGTTTACCGTAAGAGACCATTGCGAGAAGGATTACACTAACCGTGTTTAGCTAGATCTATGTATAGACAACGTACAGCTCAGTAGTAGAGATAGGAAGACATCGTATCTGGCAAATTTCAAGTATTTCCCGTAGAAAACAGTAACAATTAGACAAGCGTCTATACACCATCATCTACAGCACGTATTCAACCCCTCTTAATCTAGACAAGTCTAAACAAGTAAGCATATACCTTGTAAGACTAGCCCATGCTTAATAGTCATATATGAGACATTGGTACTTTTGCGACATTGGCTTTTTCAGTTACACGACACAGAGCCAGGGAAAAACCACACTAACAATACACACATCAACAGACCAGCCCTGGTAAATACATTTTGCTACATTAGCTAACTTTCCAACCAAGTGCTGATTAACATTTACATCTCCAGCTATGTCCTCGTCCCAGTGGAATACCAATAACATAACTCCCGATGTAGACGACTTTGTCATTCCTGATGACGATTTTGCTCCTCCAGCCTCCTCCACCATCACCACCACCCAGCCAAACACCACCCAGCCAAACAACGCCTTCTCGTCGTTTTCTCCGTTTGAGTATGTGCCAAAAGTAGACTTTTCATCGGCGTTCACGCCGTTCGCCACTCCCAACTTGCAATTGCCAGAAAACACCAAAGTCAAAGAACGCCAGTATACCGGTGGGGATACACTAGACGAGCCTATATTGGAAACATTGAAACGAGATTTGCTCCAGATCGGTAAGCGCTTAGCCATCGTCATCTGGCCCATGCAGCTAAAGCAATTGGCGCAGCAGCAGCAGTCCCGGTTCTTGGAGTTTGCCAACACTAATGGAATCCGCCTTCCTCAGCTGATTATAAATAATCACATGGTGTCGGTGCCGGAAACCGCCGACGAAACCACGACAGGTATATCCAGTTCGGAACTACTTGCTCAGGATAACTTAGATTGGGATTTATGGGGTCCACTCATCTTCTCATTGGTTTACTGCGTGGCGTTGGGGGTTTCTGCATCCAATAACCAAACCAATCAGGTGTTTTCGGGATCGTTTTCGTTCACGTGGATATTCTACTTTATTGTTGGCTTAAACGTGCAGTTGCTAGGGGGCACCATATCGTTTATGTCTGCCATTAGTGCCGTGGGGTATTCGATGTTTCCTATTGTTGTTGGTGAGTTGCTCTGCTCGTTGTTTATCAGCTGGAAACTAGCACGGTTGGCGTTGATGGCGGTTCTCAATCTCTGGAGTATATATGCTGGGGTTATGAGTTTGAAGTGCTCGGGAATCTTGCCTGGAAGAGTATTGTTGGCCATGTACCCGGTTGTACTTTTTTATTCTCTCCTTTCTTGGTTGACAGTGATTACATAAAACAGGAGTTAAGCGTGTCTACTTGGGGGGGGGGGTTATATATAAGGATTAGTATACTTTGTTATCTGTCTATTTAAGAATTATATATAACGATAAGTATTGTTTGTAATCTGTCTATTGGGGGATAATATATAACGACAAGTATACTTTATAACCTGTCTATATAAGAATAAGTGTCAAGAATGCAACTATCACGGTTGATAGAACGGTGGTCGACTGATATCCAGCGTAATACGCGCGGGCAGCGACATTTGAATGCTTTGTAGAATTAGACTGAGTTTGCGACTGCGAGTCGCTCACCAGAGTATGCAGAGCTGTGGTGGTCACAGCAGTAGTGGTCACGGCAGTAGTGGGTATGCTGGACGATCCCGACGTTTCCTCCGAACTTGGCCCTGAAGTCTTGGAGTGGTCTAGATCTTTCTTTGAGCTGACGGGAGGATCTCCGTCGAATCTTATGGTCGCGATGGTTCTTTTATGAGTAGCAAAGCCGATCCGGTTCGTCTCTATGTCAAACATGGTATAAAAGTTCTTCAAGAAGGCTTGCCCAAGAATCCACGTGCCGTAATGGTCCAATCCCTGTATCTTGGAAGCGCAATATCCGGCTAATGAGGCTTCTGTATACTCCTGGGCCATAAAGAACGAACTTGGTAACTCAAGCACGGCATTACCAATAGTGAATGCAATCTTGGCCTTGGTTTCCAGACACCGAATTGCGAAATTGCCTTGGTCGTCGCTAATAAACTTATCGCCAAAGAGACCAGTATGGATTTGTATGGCATCTTCCAACGGGAACACCATACCAGTGGTGCCGGTATCTATGATTGCCAGCCAAGTACTATTCTGACCCCCGAGCAGCAGCGAGTCCCCGTCGCCATTAGTCAAGTTGACCCTGGGGATACCAATAACCCAGTGGTTGCTACTATTGTCAAGTACATTGACATAGGTTGGTTGGGTGTCGCCTGCCACGGACTTAAGGCCCGATTCGGCATCGCGCCCGAAAAACACCGCGCCGCCCATTTGCGCGTCAACTTCTCCGGATGCGAACCGGTATAGGTTCCCCAGTGAGGATAAGTAGACCCCCATAAGCTGGCGGTCGATGACCCCGGTTTGGTATAGCTGGCTGACGAGATTCTCCCGGGACGGCTCGGAAGAGATTCCTAGCAAGCCACTAATGCTAAAGTTGTCGAAAATGGCAGGAGAGTCGCCTGTGACTCCGAGACTGAAGTTCCCCACCTGGTACGTTTGGGTGCAGTTTCCCACGCCCATTTCAAGTCCGTTTGCGTTTAGCGAGATTTTATTCCCCGACACCTGGTCATTGGTGTAGGCTAAAGTGAACGGCGAGTCGAGAGTCAAATTGGGGTAGTTGAATTTCGGTATGTTGGGGTCCTGGCACCCGTTGGCGGTGCATGATTGGTTGTATATCCACGACGAGGGGCTTCCAGTATCGATTAATAGTGGGAATTGCTGGTGGTACTTTGTGCGAGTACTGTTAAGAGCGACGTATAAATAGTACAAGGAATTAGAGTCATCGGTATATAGTACCTGGGTACTATTTGATGATGTGAAGACGAGATCTGGCTGTTTGTTAGTGGCAGCTTTGACGTGAGTACTGATGGACTTCGCCTCTCCCAACGGCCGTGTCTCCTGGCTCTGGTTCTTTCGTATAGCCTTCAACACGGATCTGCTGTGGGCAAAGGTGTCTACTCGAAAGTCCTTCACCAAATGTGCGTCTATGGCAAGAAACTGTACGAGCAACACCAATATCAAGCACGGCACCTTCATCTCTATCTACTGATCTTCAAATATGCTCGACGTTGCTGCTAGAATGGGGTTCAAGCAAAAAAAGCAAATGTATGAATACTCTGGTCCCAATACTATTGGCTCAACATCAACTATAGTTGATACAAGAAAGCAGTAAAAAGAAAAAAACTCCCACCCACCACAAATAAATAACAACCTTTGGGTTTATTTAAGGTTTATAGGTTGCTTTAATTAACCGAGACGCCTTGAAGGTGTGTATACCAGCAAAATAAGAAATACCAGAACCTTCACTAGAAAAATATAATCACAAAACTACATCAATATGCAGAGATTAACATACACACGATTATCCTTTTTTTTTTTTCTAAATATATTACCCTCTCCTCCTGTTCGTCAACCTTATGCTTGTGTGTTTCTATTCATCGTCAGTATATTCTTGGATGTGTTTTGGAGGTTTGTCCACTATAGACGGGAGAGAAAGAAAAAAATATTTTCTTTGTTTTCGTGTATTCTCAGTTGATTTTTCCTATTCGGGGAAATTAATCAATTGTCTTCGTCACCCTAACTTCTTTGTAAGGAGGCTGTTGTGTGCTTGTGTTGATGTCGGCTGTTCTTGTGATCAGTTGACGAATGTGTAGAAGGGGGTGTCCAATACTCGTGGTGTCATTGTTGTGTTTGGATGGGTGGGGGATAAATGGGTAGAAATAGTTTTGGTCATGTGCCTGACACTGCTATAAATAGAACCGCCATACACATGTATATGTTTTACATGTTTAGAGTAATACGTTCTTGTGAAGCAGTGATATCCCAACACGGACGCAAAATATCAACAAAAGGCAAGTTAATGGGGATTTAATGGTTTCATCTTTGTGTCTTCAGTCTTTGTTGATGCATAGGTGAACAAACTTTATAACTAGTCACAATGAGATATTGACGCGCAGTCAACCCACGAGGGGGGGGTGTAGAGGGGCTGATTTTCCCAGTACAGATCTTGGATTGCCATTTCGGGCGGTGGTTTTCTATGGGGTTTGAAGAAATGGGTTTGTAGGAATGAGCGTTGGGAAATGGGTTTGCAGAAATGAGCGTTCAGAAATGCACGTTCACACTGGATGGGTCCTGGCCACTTCCACTCAACCTTCCCCGCCGCCTATAAATCACCCAGTCCCGCCCGTAGATGTGAAAGAAGATAACCAAACCCGCCATCTCGCATGCAAGTTCCCGTCACGTGACGGCATCGCGGATATACTCATCGCACAAAAAATTTAAAAATATTTTGGGTGCCAATAGTGCATTCGGATAACGTATGTAGTTCTGGAAATTTCGTCTGGCGACGGAGTTTTCCGGATTATATGCTCCAACGTTCGAGTCTGGACCTCGTCCTTTAACTATGGGCATCTAAGGTTTCACTTAACATGATGAATAAAACGGATGTGAACAATCTCTGAGTGCTACCATACGGTAGTACGTAGATTACAAAACCTGCCTTCCTACTGACATATTATACTTTTTGGAGGTGGTGTTTCTTTTTCACCTCCGTGCTCTGGTCTTTCCTTGCCACTAACACAGTACTCTGTAAATCGTCTCTGGCTAAACAGCGCCCCATTATCACCTGATACATACACGCTAAAAAACTAGCCCCGCAGCACAACTCTCTATCATAGGTTTATACATTTGTTATTACATACTCGAGCGACTCCCTACCCATAAACTAAGGCGAATTAAAAGAATCGAAACCTGAACAGATACTCTATGCTATAGATTCACAACCATGACCAACCAATTAAAAAAAAAAAATAACGCTAACCCTCACCCACCTCCTTTACACCATTAATGACTTTTCTGTTGTCTTCTCTTCTTTCTTTCCAACTTGGCAATTTGCCTTAAATCATCCTCGCTAGGCTCGTATATATGCCAAATCGTATAATGAGGCAATCCACCCACACGGAACCCCATCTTCTTCGCCATCTTCCCAAACGCCTCGGTTTCGGCGTGGTTCAAGAACGTAAATGCCGGGAAGTGAACCCCCTGCCGGAAAATCTTCGCTCGGGCCAAGATAGACACCCCGCCAACCCCATCCAAGTCAACAATCTCCCGAGGATTGCCGGTTGGATCTCTGATATACGCCAAATGAGCTCTCCAGGTGGGGTATTCGGCATACCCTTCGACAATGACGTCGTCTTCATCCAACGTCTTTGCTAACTCCAACGCTGCATCCGACTCGATCCACGAGTTCAAGTCGTATGGCTGTTCGTTTCCCAAAAACGTAGGCAATGGCCGCCACACATTAGGAACCATGACGTCATAGTCGTGCAGCATCAACTCTTCAATAACATTCCCAGGACAGGTTTCGATATCCGCATCTCGCCAGTACACCCACGAATGGTACGGCTTTAGCGCATTCGACGTTAACCAGTTTCTAGCTCTCCCCATCAACTTTCTTCGGATCCCCTGCACCTTAACCGCATGACGGTCAGAAAACCCTTGGCCAATGATCTGACCAAAGTCCTTCTTGTATATCGACACTGATCTAAATGGCGCACGGTAGTGGGGGTGGTGCTCGGGATTGCTGTATGCCCGCTTGACTCCAGCCATGTATCCCTGGTCCATATACGACTGGTACAAGTCGTTGGTGCCCCGAACCTTGGCCGAGCGTTTCGCTTCTTCCTCCTTCTGTAGCTTGTCCACAAGAGTCCCGTTCTGTAGAGCTACACTATACTCAAACACGGTTTCTAACGTCCTATCATCAGGAGAACAATCCGACACCAAAAACGCAATATCAATCAATGAATGGTCATAGGTGAGATTCATAAGGTTATAAAACGCCATCGGCAACACGTGCTCGGCATTTCTCAACGGCATAAGGAAAAGAACCACTTCCCCATTCTCGGATCCGGATTGGGTGCCTTGGAAATCATTCAAGTCAAAAATATCAATTTGTTCCTTGTACAATTCCTCAGTAGCCATCAAGTCGTTCAATTCGTCATCAGGTTGGTCGCCGGGTATATCCTCCTGCTTAAACACACCATTTTTGGTCACTTTATAGTGTTCATGCGTGTCCTGTGGGGACTGGGGGACTATTGATGGTGATTGTACTCGTGGTGGTGGGTCATTGTGGCTGAAAAATCGGAAATAAACCGTATAGCCGAAGAGCATAAACACCAAAGTATAGAATATCTTCCTGATGAATACCCTATTGTGTTTTCTCGGAGTTAACCGGTTGTAGCTAATTGTGTGTGTGGTTAGTATATACTTGGTGGATATGGTCATATCATGAAAGGAAAGGAAAACAGGTTAGAATATATAACAAAAGGAAAAGGAAAAGGAAAAGGAAAAATACTTAC
The DNA here is from genome assembly GCA_030572135.1 of Intestinozyma alai. NCBI lineage: Eukaryota > Fungi > Ascomycota > Pichiomycetes > Serinales > Debaryomycetaceae > Intestinozyma > Intestinozyma alai. The sequence goes on from JAJLZI010000077.1 coordinate 26,135, forward strand.
ATGGGTAGGTCCAGCTTCTTGCTGTATATGGCTGGCTTCATTCTAGAGTCAGTCGGTATCTAATAGCAATAGGGAAGGGAGGTGGACTCAATAGGCGTGGTATCTAAAAGAATGAAAACTGAACGACCCAGTTTATACCCATTGTGTGTGGACTTTTTCTTTTTTTTCCACTTGGGCGAGACATTTTTGTGTGTGCCTGTGTGTGTGTGGTGGTCACATGATCATGATCACATGATAATATCTTAAGTGGTGAAGGGGAATACATGTAGATCGATATGGGTTATGGTATTTGGGTACTGGAAGGGTTGGGGGGTGGTTCATGAAGGGTCGGTCTTCTCAGATACTGGGTAAACCAGGGTGAGTGTTTATTGGATAGTATAACTTTATATGTTTTATAATTGTATAAATTAGTTACAAGAAACATAAGGAAAAAAGGTCTACTAATGTAGTGATGGACAGAGTTATATCTACCAGCCAAAACCCCCAAACTATGGTGCCACCTCTTCTAAATCATACACCTCCGGCTTAAACCACTCCTCTCTCAACGTCTGCCAACACTCTCTGGCAATGTCATGCGCAACATCTCCCCGCAACACCGACTTTCCCTCAATGTAAAGCTTCAATTTCGGCTCCGTCCCTGATCCCCGGCACGTGAACCGGACATATTCATCCGAGTCCGCCCCGCCATCTCGCTTCAACACGGCAGTGATCATCTGGGCACCAGCATCAACCGGCAAGTCAGGAACATGGTTCTCCGTCAGTGAGTCGTACCCCACAGTTAAATCCCTCCAGGAAACAACCGTAAACTTCCCTATGTGCTCGGGGTAATCGCCGCTATCACTGTACGAAGCCCGGATCAACGTAAAGATATGGTTCAACAAAGCTCCATCCTTAAACCGGTAGTATCCATTATACTCCTTGAACCAACCGTAATGCTTGTACCCTTGCTCCAACTTGTCAATAGGATCCATGCCACCGCTGGCAAACCATTTCTGGTACAATTGCAACCAAACAACCGCTGCAGAAATACCATCTTTGTCGTGCACCAAATCAAACATAAACCCAATGGCTTCTTCATACCCAAAAGGTACTTTATACCCTTCCTTCTCCAAATCTATAGCCTTGTTACCAATCCATTTAAACCCAGTTAAAGTTTCTTGGAAATGGAACCCCTTTTTCACTGCCATAGCTTGCAATACCTGCGAGGAAACGGTAGAGTTCACCAAATAAACCTGGTCAATAGCACCTCTAGACTCCATCTCTTCTATCAAGTACATGGCAAACAAGAACCCAATCTCGTTCCCGGTGAGCTGGCGCCATTCCCCGTTCTTTGTCTCTATAGCTACACTGAACCTATCGGCATCAGGATCATTAGCTAGAACAAGCTTATACCCTGCTTGTTTAGCCGTCCGTATAGCCAAATCCAACGCCCCCTTTTCTTCCGGATTTGGGAACCTAACCGTGGAGAATTCCGGATCGGGGACGCTCTGGATATCGACAACTTTACAATCACCACCCCGGAATAACTGGAGACACTTTTGGAAGATCTCCAACCCCACCCCGTGCATTGGCGTATAAACAAACCCGAAATCAATTTGGGTGGTCTTGATCAACTGGGTATTGATTCTTTGCAAGTACTTTTCAGTGATAACACCTCTAACTGGCACAAGGAGGTTGTTTTGCGTACCCTGGAGGAAATTCCCGGCAATGTCCCATACTTTCCCGTGGTCCCAGGGCTGTAAATTATCCTCAATGGATCCAGCAATGTCCCTATCCTGGGGTGGGATGATCTGGCACCCGTTCAGGAAGTAAACCTTGTATCCATTATCCTGGGCTGGGTTATGTGAAGCAGTAATCATTACCCCACCAGAAGCACCAAAGTAGTCTATGGCAAAGGGCACCAACGGAGTATGCACATACAACGCCTCGACATCACCACGCGAACCGGCATTTTGGGACCGTATAGGTGAATTGGCTAGCGACTCGGGCGACAAATCAGCAACAGAGCCCAAATAATACACTTTAACCCCCTTGTGGATAGCAACGCTAGCTAAGATCTCGGCGAATCTCTGAGAGTTATACCGGTGATCATAACCAACAACAATCGAGGTTTCCGGCTTGAATATCGAGACCAAGTAGTCAACCAACCCCTGAGAAGCCTGGAGAACAGTTACATCGTTGATATGGGAGAATCCCGATTCCATTGACGACCGTAAACCAGCAGTACCAAAAGCAATTCGCTGAGAAAGCTTTTCTTGTAGGGCATCATAGTTCAGTTGTGCTTGCAAATTCAAAATCTCTTGTTTGGACACCGGATTAACGTCGATGGAAAGCCACTCCTCTACCAACTGGTCTAATCGGGATCTAATGGATTCGTCTACAGGCATGTTTGGCTGGGGTGAAGGAAGAGAGAGGTGGATGAGGTTGATGAATGGAATGGGGGAGAAGAAATGTCGTGAATGTCGTGGCTTTGCCACGACATCACCAACATCACCAACCCACCACCTCCCCACCAACTACCACCTCTTCACCAGCCACCAACCACCACATCTTCACCTCTTTCCAACCAAAATGCTAATCCATTAATAAATACACTCTACCCCTCCTCGGAAAACCCTTTCCCAGGCTAATTGTCTTTTCTCACTTGTCTGCCCCATCTATTCTCTACAGATCTACATACACACAGTAACAGTATAAATGCATTAATATTATATAGACAAAGGTGCCACTGTAAACGTAGTACTGGCAAAAAAAAATGTAATGTACATATGAATTAAACACGTAACCTGGTAAAGCCGACAATACGACCAATCTAATCAGAGTCGCCACCGTCGCTTTCCTTGCCACTGGCAACTGACTCGACGTCGCTTTTGGGTTGGCCCACCAGCTTGTAGTGTTTACGGCCAGTACCAAACAAACCGAAAAAATGACCGAGGATATTGAGAATGACGACAATGACCGCCGCCATCACCGCACTCCATATAAAGGCGTAAAAGTTCTTCGACACCAGCGACTTGATACCAAAGGTATCGGCGTCTTTGTTGACCTTGTTGTTGATCTCGAGGTATGTAGTAGTAACGGCTGCAGCTGCAGCCATGGCAAGAACCGCAATCACTAATTCGAAAAAAAAGTTCAACAATGACAAGAGGAACTTCTCGGGGGAGTACTTGAACGCCATAATGTTGATGACGGTGGATATAAATGCTAGCACGACAACCGTCACGGTCAACGCAAATGCGGCTTTGGTTAACATTTCGTACCGTTTGAGGTTATCCTGAAGGTTTCCGGGTAGTACTAAATTGTCTTCGCTAATGTAGTCCATCATAACCTTCAATTCGCTCTTTGTTTTCGCAGTCAATTGGGACACGCCCTGGGACTGGGAGTCAACCACGGTGCCGTCGATGGCCCGTGTCATTTCCTGCTTCAACACCATGATGGGGTTGAAGAAGAACCCGGGTTTGGGGCTGGAACACCAGGTGTAGTTTACTGGTGGTTGCAGCTTGCTCTCTATTGGCTGACCGTACTGGTCATATGTGGGTGGTGAGGATAGTAACTGGCCACGGCAGTAGCCCCAGAAACTGACCGAGTAAACGTCAGCAATACCCAATTCTTCAACCGTGGCAGTATTGAGCAAGTCGGCAAGTGCTGCCGGTACAGTGGTGTAGTATCCCCCCGTCTGGGGAGTTCCCGCAGACACTGGTAAACCCGTGGTGGGGTCGATCTGCTGGGTATCCGACCAGTCACGTTTGGTACTGACGTCGGTGTTGATTATTTGTTTCAAGTTTAAGTTGTTGAGTTGGAATTTGATAATGAATGCCTGGTTGAGATATGGCTTGTTAGCATAGGAACCAATCAAGCCAAATATGGCGAGGACCGTGCACGCTAGAGAGAAGAATATCAATAGCACTCTAAAGATCTTAGGAGTCATGGTTTGTGGGGCTAATGAAAAGAAATCAAGTGGTGCGGAAAACGAGACAATCAGTAAATCTACAACTAGAAGAGGGACCTTACCTGGTTTATATACTGCAAGGGGGGGAGGAGGAGAGGGGGGGTTCCTAGGCGGTTACGAATGGGATCAGTGGTTGGCCCGAGAACGGAATTTACTATAGATGAAAAATACCCGATAGAAAGAATAATTGCACCATCCGGGGAACACAAAATCACACATAAGTCATTACTAAACCGCGAAACCCCCTTGTGATCTCAGATAAGAGGAGAAGTATCCCGCTGGATATAAATGAAACATGAATATATATGGTAATTTATTCGCGTTCATTGTTGTGTAACTGTCACTATGGAGGATATTGCTGGCTTGTAGTAAGTTGGGGATTGGAACAAGAAAAAAAAAATGCCGAGTTGCAGCCAGCCATTTTTTCTTTTTCTTTTTTTTTTCTTTGCAATGAAATTTTGGCGGGTGGAGCTGCATTTTTTGCAACTAAGGATTGGGAGTATACAGTAGTAAGGGGTAGACTATGGATGGTATCTTTATGAGGTAAAGTCTTGGTAGATATACGGTTTGTCTGGACTGTATGTGTGGATGGTAGAATTGGCAGTTTGTTTTTGTGTTTGGAATTAAATGGTGGTTTGTAATTGTGTAAGTCTTGTCAGGATTGAACACAAATAGGCTCGTTTATGCTTTATTTATAAACTATAAATGTGGCACTTTCCACTATTCACATCCCTAGAGGGAGGGAAACGTGCGCTATTATCTAGAATCACTTTATCTCCATCTCCTGTTTTTCTCTCCAAATCCATACTAAGCGTAAATAAAACAAATATAATAAAAGCAATATAAAAGATACATATTTTACAGCTACAGAAATAGTTATAAATAAAGTTTCGAATGGACAATCTATCGAGTTTTGTACAAGGCACGGACCTATCCCGCATCCAGCAGCCCAACCACTAAATGGTGACAAATTACTTTGGTGTCTATTCTTCCAAATCGTCAAACCCTTCAAGTAATTCCTGCTCCAACTCCCGGTCAAGGTCGTTAGGTAGTTCCTGTGTCAAACTTTCATTACTATCTTTGTACTTTTTTGACACGCCACCATTGTCTTCTTCTAGAGATCGTTTTTTGGAGTAAACGTCTTTGATGAACGAATCGTGCTCTGAACCGTTGCTATTGACTTGGTTGTTTGCATCAACGTCTTCTGGCTCTTCGCTATTCTTCTGGGATGATTTGCTCTCACTGTCATCGTCCTCTTGCTCTTCCTCATCATCATCATCATCGTCATCGCTCAACCCCGCTAGAAAATCGTCCACCTCCTGGTTGGCCTCGTTAAAATCATAATCTTCAAATGACTCCATAGAATCAATCCGTGATATATCCATAAGGCTATTCCTCTCCCGGTTCCCCTGCAACATCTTCTTATACTTCTCAACATCCTTCTCGTCGACCGCCCACATCTTGGCATTGGCAGTCGATATCAAATAGTCCGTCTCGTCAACCAACTTCCACGAGCTCAAGCAAGCAAATAACCAATCGGGATTCACCAATTTGATCGTTTCCGGATACAACTTTCTCGCTACCCGGGCCTTGAACGTAGGCCCAGCTTCAGCAGACACGTCACGGCATATAACATGCGTCACCTCTTCGTACACCTCATTTACTACCTTCACACCAAACTGTTTAGCCCAGATGACAATATCGGCTGAACCAAGTGGAACCCCAAGGGGAATTATCCCCGAAAAGAGAATGGTTATACCAGCAAGACACTCACTCTTCATATTGGGTATTATTTGTGTTAGATCTGGTTTGGGGTGCGATTGTTCGTCGTATTGCTTATAGAAGCATTGGTAGATGTTTCCCAAGACGGTATTTAGCGCAACCAATTCGTTATCGTCGTCATAGAGTAAGTTATCGTCATCATCCTCATCCTGATCCATGTCATTTTCGGGTTCAGGTTCCTTTTCAGCTTTTTCTTTCTCCTCACTCGGTTTCTCATTCTCCCCACTCGATTTTTCGCTCTCCCCGCTCGACTTCTCATTCGCCTCGCTCCCATGATGCCCGTGGTGACTGTGCTGGTGCATCAACTCCAAATCATGCTGCAACTTCGCCAAAGGACGGTCGTGCTGCTGCTGCTCGAGATTCTGGTTCCGTGAAAGCGATTGCTCCAACAACAATGTGGCGTCATCCTCGCCCCCACCACCAAGCTCAAGAATCCTCTCTACTGGCGACGGCGCTACCAGTTGCACCGAGGTATCCACGCCATTGCCATCTTCCAGCAACACATCCTCTTCAGTTTCCGATGCCAACACTGCGTTCTGTTGCGCTTCTAACTTGGCAATGGATTTGCGCTTTTTGGTTGGCCCCGTGATTTGTCCGTTGGTTTTCGGAAGGAAACTCGAGTTGATGTCTCCAATGCCCACAAAAAAATCATAGGGTACCACCTTGATCAAATTGCTCTCCCATTGCCACACATCGCCACGATCGTCAATGATCACCACCATCGACTGGTCTACGGGGAATAAGCGCTTGAGATTTTTGTGGGTTAGCGAGCCACTCTCATCCCGGCTCAAAATACGGTCACCAAAATAAATCCCATCCGGGTCAATGATTTTGGCTATGGCTAAGGCGTAGTTTCTTGTGGCCATGGTGTAGATGTGCATTTCGTACTTTAGCGACACCTCCCGGAGAAACTCGGCTAGTCCCGGGCGAACTTTTACGTAGTACCAGCATTTTGTAGGGGCTAGCTTTGGTCCTGTCCATCCTGGCGGTGTGATTGGCTCTTCTTCCAAGCAAAACGTCTTTACGTCTTTAACGGCAGGATAGTTGGGATTGGTGGGATCCAGTTGCCATTCTCCTACTGTGGGGTCAACTGTGGCATGGATGACGGTCTGGTCCAAATCCACCACGAGAATTAATTTCTTTTCTTTGGCTAACCTGGCAGTGGTTCCCTGTTCAATCTTTGCTGCTTCGTCCATACTAATTCTTAGCCCAGTATTATCGTGGGACATGGCAATGGTAGCGCGGTCTTCATAGTTATAGCCGGAGTAATCCTTTTCGTCCTCGAGAGATTTTCCACAAAGAGCACACAATCCACCATACTGAACGGCATGGGTGCACGGCTCGATAATGGTGCAGAGGTCTACCCCGCTGTGGGTGATTGTTTGCGATGTGGTGGTGCAGATTTGCTGTATTGTGCCTTGTATTGGGCTTTCGAATGTTCCTATTTGTTGTACTTTAATTCTTGGTGGTGTTTCTTCTTTGGAGTTGGGGTCGTCCTGGTAGTCCCAGTACTTGTACTTGAGAATGGGGGTATTTTTTTGTATGGTTTGGCCTTCATGGCAGAGGATGGCGGAGATGGTTACTGGGAACGGAGCCGAGGTCGGGAGTCGGATGGGGGTCGATGCAGACATGGTTGTGGTAATTGTAGGGTAGGGGGGTGGGGTGGTTTAGGTAAATGGAATCTTGTTGGTTCGAGAAAGTGGGAAATTGGGTGATGACTGTAAATAGAGTTGCGTGTGATACTCTTCCAATGTTGTTTTTTTTTACAAAATGAATTCAACAGTTGTGGTGATGGTTCTAATTGACTCGGAGTTTATCCCAAGTATCAATTCAAGAATGGATCTTTATAGAAACAAGTATACAAATGGAGTTATATAGTCCAGTTAGCGTAGAAAAGGAAAAGTCACTACTGGAGAAAGTGTATAAACTAAAGGAAAAAAAAATGTTCCGGTTTTGTTTTGGTCGTTTTGTTTTGGTGGTTTTGTTTTGATGGTTTTCGTTGGTGATGATTTTCGTTGGTAATGATTTTCGTTGGTAATGATTTTCGTTGGTAATGATTTAATGTGACTATGGGTGGCGATGATGTTTTCCACTCTCTCGGGCAATCACCCAATGCTGGTTAGGGAAGTAACCAGGTTATAGTTATACAATGAAGGAGAGAAAAACAAAAGTATGTGGTAAGGGAAGGGGAGGGTAGTCTAACCAAAGGTTTCAAGATGTATCGTAAATGATGGAGATGCAATTATATAGAAAAGATTATCCAGAATAACTACAAACCATAGCTGAATAACTCTAGTCATGACAAGAAAATACTATAAACTTAAATGGGGTATATGATGCAGAAAGGGGACCAGTTCCTGACGGGGTATGGGCATTTTTTTCTTATACTTAGGGTCCTTGTTTAGCTATGATTGGGCTATGGTTGGGCTATGGTTCTGTGACATGGGACTATTACACAGAAGAAACTGTAATACAGTTGGTTGAACTTGTGATTAAGTTTGCTCTGCCAATTGGACTCAGGAAGAGGTTAGTGGTTGGTTTTATCAGTTAGAAATCATCTATGAACAAGTATGTCATTGGAAACCATGAAGTTATCAGCAAACCCTGACTATTGGTATACAATCGTCAAACCATTTATCTTCACCAAAGTTCATTCCAGTTGGAGCATGTTTATTGATCATACCCACCTCTTGATCTTGACTTCACTTTCAATCCTGTCCAGTCCAGTCCATCCACCACACTAACATGTTTACCAATAACCTTCCCCCTCCCAAGCAATGAAGAAAGACCGAGAAAAAACTACAAGATGAGCCAGTATATCCATCAACTACTTCTTCCTGAAACTCCACTCCACGCCCTCATCTCTTTCTGACTGATTCCAACCCATGAACGAACTTTTTGCTGACCTAGGTGACAGTCACTGCCACTTTGATCCAGAATCTACTCTGGCCGATATTGACAAGTTTGCCTCTATCCTCAATGACATGTCGTCTCAGTTCCAGCCGTACCAGTTTCATATTATGAGCACCAACCATTTGGATGTCCAACTAATGGACCAGTTACTAAGCACGCTTGACCAGCCGCAGATTATCGTTCCCTACTTTGGTGTCCATCCGTGGTACTCCCACCTATTCTACCTCCCGCCCGAAGATGGCTCTCCTGTAGCTAAGGCACACCATTATAGCCGGATCTTAACCCCGCCACCTTCAGAGCATCTCTTGTCTCTCCTCCCCGCACCAGTGAACCTAGCCAGCCATATCCAATACATCAAAAAGGTTATAGCCAAACACCCCACTGTGGTTTACGGCATTGGGGAAATAGGGTTGGATAAACTATTCCGAGTGCCTGAAAACGGGTTCTGGGGCAACGTCAACTCTGACCGGTACAAGCTATCTCCCTGCAGAGTTGCCTGGAAGCACCAGTTGTCGATATTCCAGGAGTTTCTTAATCTCGCTAACGAATTGCACCAACAGGTATCCATTCATTGTGTACGAGGACATGGGGTTTTGTATGAAGAAATCTGCAAGCGTCAGCAAATCCCATCCATACTCTTGCACTCGTACTCGGGAGCCCTCGACATGGCCAAACGGTTTATCAAAACATACCACAAGAGCCCCACCCAGAACTTGTATTTTTCATTCTCCAATTGGATAAATGGAGATCCTGGCAAACAGGAGTTGTTGCACCAGCTATTGTCTGAACTACAGCCATCACAAGTATTGGTGGAGTCTGATATTCCTGTGGATAAGTTGTTTGTTCAGGATAACCACCAGGAGTATTTCAACCACATTTTGGGTATACACAGTAAGATCACTGCTGCCTACAAACCGGTTTCATCAGAGCAAATCCGCAATAATAGACTAGCGTCAATTGGAGTATCGGGCCCAAACGTAAACGGGCTAGTTGTTTAGAACCTTTCATTTGTGGATAATAAACCTCCTCATATATCTAAATAGCAAGACAATCTACAAGTATGTGGATAACCAACTCTTCATTTAAACTAGCCAGTATACCTTTTTACATATAGGAACAAAGTTTACATACACTTAAAGTCTAGACTTGATAATGTCAACAAACTCTGGCTTCAACGAAGCACCACCAACTAAGAACCCGTCAACGTTTTCCTTATCCTTGAACTCAGGAGCATTCTTCCCATTAACAGAACCACCGTACAAAATTCTGGTAGCAGCAGCCTGGTCAGCACCAATGGTCTTGGCCAAGTGGTCTCTAATACCCTTGTGGGTGTCTTCAGCGTCCTGTGGAGTGGCGGCTAAACCGGTACCAATGGCCCACACTGGCTCGTAAGCAACAACAATGTTGGACCAGTCAGAGATAATCTTGGAAACAGCATCCAATTGTCTGGCACAGACATCCAAAGTGACCCCGCTTTGTCTTTCTTCCAAGGTTTCACCAATACACAAAATGACAGCCACGCCGGAGTCCAAGGCAAACTTGGTCTTTTCAGCAATGAATTCGTCAGATTCCTTGATGATGGTTCTTCTTTCCGAGTGCCCAGTCAAGGTCCACTTGGCTCCAGTGTCCAAAACTTGTTGTGGGGCAATTTCACCGGTGTAGGCACCAGAAGCCTTGGTGAAGACGTTTTGTGCCCCCACAGAGATGGTGGCCTGTTTGTTGGCAGCCACGGCAGCAGCAAGGTATGGGGCTGGAGGACAAATCACAACCTCAACGTTGGCTGGCAAGTCAGCGTTGTTTAAGTTTTCCACGATCTGGGTGATCGATTCCGTGGTACCGTTCATCTTGAAGTTACCGCCGACGAAGAATTGACGAGCCATTGTGATTGATTGACTATGAGTTTACTGAGTTAGAGTTAAAGAAGGGCAGTATTTGGAAAGAAAAGAAGGGGATAATGAAGAAAAAAAAATGCACACTACAGAAATGGAGTGTAGTTATATACAAATTTCACGGAGCTTGGGTAACCACGCACCACCACCACCACCACCCCAAAATTGGTACCGAAATTGGTATCAAAATTGGCACCAACCCACCACCAATCCCACCACTAAATCATCTGGCTTTCTCTAGTTAATCACACACTCAACCTACGCCCAATTTGTGTAAATGGAACGGGGGTTCTCTTTCCGAGGTAATATTTTTTAGTTACTAACCTTCACTTAAGGGAAACAAGGACGGTAAAGTCCCGAGACCAGTGGGGTCGGTTTTTCTTTTTTTTTTTTTTTTTTTTTTTGGTTGTGTTCCTACATGCTCCGGGAGAAGGGCATTTACTGGGGTGGTACTCACATTGAAGGTTTCATATGGAGGTGGTGTATATCCGGGAGTGAGGTATATCCAGAATTGCCCTTTATGGGAACCAAGAGATATGTGTATGCGCATTTACATGTCGTGAAGCATGGGTAGGTGTATTTCGGACCATTGTGGATATACCTAACGGAACACCAGAATTATTTTCTGGTGCTGCATTGAGGAGGTTGCATTTCTCAGGCCACACATGCTTGGTAAACTATAAACCACAAACTACTCTGTCTATAAATCCAGTAACTGTAAACCCCCCATTCAATTGCTCTCACACGGGTCCCAAATCTTCAGCACTATTTGTCACACTCTGGTTGTCATACTTAAAGCGAGAAACAATCTTATTGGTGTACTTGCACTTGGACCCCTGGCCCTGGATCTTTCTATACATCTCCTGGATCTTTTTATTCTTTGCCCGGGTGGACTGAATGGCCTCTTTCTGGGCCCGGATAATCAGGGAAATATCCAAATCTTCATTCTTTGCTTCGGCATTCTTCTTCGCAGTATCCATCTCATCATCCACCTCCTTGCACACCTCGTGGTCGATGTCGTCCTCATCCACATCGTCCCAGGTTAACAACTTGGTCTTCAAGTGGAACTTTTGTGTCTCACGATTCATTTTCATAATCAAATACTGGCAGTGCGGGGTGTTTTTCAACGACTCAAACTCCTCGTACGACCATTTAAACCACTTCATAAGAAACACCCGGGACCATATCCCGTGGCTCACCAACACCAATACGTTAGGGAAACTATCTAATCTAAATTGCCGAAATAGAGACTCGTTGAAGCTGGCCACCCGGTCATACACATCGGCAGCACTCTCGCCGTGGGGGATTCTATAGAAAAAGTGTCCGTAATGGGCCCGTTCCTGCCACATCCGTTCCATCTCCTCGGAGTTGGGCTGGAAGTTGCCAAAATCTTGTTCCCGCATCCGCGGCTCTTCCCGCACAGTATACTCGACCCCGGGAATATCCTTGATGCCCTCAATAATGTTATTACATGTTTGTCGTGTTCGCAAATACGGAGAAGTATAGAACATTACCGAGAGAGGGTTTCTTTTACTATCTTTACAATTATCCTTGAAGGATTCGTTTTCGAGAAAATTCCGCAACACCTGTCCTGCTGCTAGCGACTGGAAATGCCCATTTTCTGTCAAGCACACCAAGTGATTTGGTGTGTATCTGTTGACTGCTTTATCGCAGTTTCCTTCAGACTCGCCGTGTCTAACTATTAGTATATACTAAGAAACGAGGGGGAGATCTTTGTTAGTAAGGCTAATCGTAGCTATTAGAGGAAATCACAATACAATGATCAAAAAGAAAATTCCATGCATGATAATGTGTCCATATTATATATAACATACCTTTGGTTTAGCCATAGCTTTTCAGAGTGGTGGTTAATTGTGGAAGGGGGAAAAAAAAAAGGTGGGGGGAGGGGGTCAAAGTGAGGAGTTGAAGGTTGGTTTGGTTGCAGTGTAGTGCAATGTGGTTTGAATGGATGATGATGATGATGTGGTAGTATTTGTTCTAATCTCGGACCCGATTCACCGTCCCTTTACAGCACATTGTTAACTGGAAATGGAAATAGAGCATCGGAGCAGCGGAGATATCCTTTTTTTTTGGTGCACGTGACGGAGCGAAATCTACACCACAAACTGGAAAGTATCTACACCACACATATACAAGGATACACCAGCAGTATCAGGAAGGAGCTTTATGACTGGTGACGTGGGAAGAGATGGGTTGATCTCTCCTCGGCGATACACCTACGGATCCAAGATGAATTTCAAAAAAGAAAAAAAAAAATCTACACATTTTCAAATACTTCTCCTACTGTACACTAACTAAAAACGGAAATACCTACAAAGTCAACTTCCTTTCAATAGCAAAACTCTTCACCAACTCTTCGTCGCACTTCTTCAATATATCGTCAGCCAACGTATCAATGGCATGACTGTGTAACAAATTGTTTAATCTGGAAGGTTCGTTGGGAAGCTTAAAAATAGATCTCCACTCTTCAGTGTCCAACTCCTTCTCACCCTTCTTGGCTCTTTCGAGGTTCTCCAACTTTCTATGCTGTTTCCACTGGTTAATCTTGGACTGCTCCTTCTGGGATTGTCTTTGGTAGTAGTTGAAGTTATTCTGGTCGTAGTTAAACGAGTCAACCTGGCTATACAAAGACTCCAACAACTGGGTGGTGGATATCTGGTTGGACGCAAGGCTAAGAACGTCAAGTTCGTTTTCAGACTGGCCAGATACCGGCAACGAGCTCAAGTACAAATCAACCAACCTCTGGTTCTGGATGTTCACAGTCAACTCGTCGAAAATGTTAAAGTACGAGAGCTTGTTCTGCTGCAAGTCCTTGGACTTCCATCTTCCGTCGGCATGACAAGCCATAAATCCTTCCGACAATCTTAACGCTTTAACGTTGACCTCCTTGCCGATGGACGACATGTCGTGGACCAAAATAAATGCATTCTTGTTGGCTGATTGTTGCTGGACCAACCCTTCCACCAATTGGTTGGTGACAAAGTTGCCCGAGATTGTCGACTGGAACCAGCCCTGGAATTCCACTCCGTAGCCCAACTTTTTAAAGTTCTCCAAAAGGTCCTTTTGGTACTGTCCGCCGCTTCTAGATCTAAGGGAGCCCCCTTCGTATTGGTCCGGGTACGGGAACGGAAATCCGTGGGTGATGTCTATATTGCCGCTATCGTCTTCGAATCCTAATAAAGCGCCTGAGAACACCGAGGGGTAGTTCTCCGAAGTGTGTCTGAGCAACGACAACAACACGCTCGACGAGATGTTGATGGTGTTTGTTTGTCTGTTGGTGAAGTTAGTATTATTCTGGAGAAGAACCATATATTTGGTGGGATTTGTAAAGCACTCAAGACCTTACAAGGGTCTATTAAAGAGCTTTTCAGTAAAAGACCATGAATTCACATACACTTTAGTATCCGACATATTGACTTTATGATACTATTGTCTATCTACCGTGTCCTCTATCTGCTATACTCAAGTCAGTCCCATGAAAATTCGGCTTGGAAATTGATGGAGGAAAATTTTTCAGAGATTTTTTTTTTTTGTGTGTGTGTGTGTGTGTAGGAGACGACATTGTTGCGGAAATGGGTGCGACATTTTTATATGTATCACAGGGTTGGGATTCTACTACATAGTGGAGGGACTATCAGTAGGGGATGTGGGGGGATAAGGAGGTATGAGGGATAGGATTTTTCCTAGACTGTGATTGTGCGGTGTATAGTAGTTGGTGAGATTTTTATTGGTCGGCAGTTTTCGAACAGGACACTTGGTGTTATGGTTTGTTTTAGTATACAGATAAAGTTAATGGGAGAGGGAAGGCAAGGGAAAGCATTGCCGATTATGTAGAAAGTAATTTAGGGGGGGTTCAAGTTTTGGATGATCACAAAACACCTTTGTTTAACCTATTAAGGTACTAGAGTATCTTCTATTAACTCCCCCTCCCACCACCAGACTCCCATAATTACTTCAAAAATTCCCTCCATCCGGGTAACCCTGGAAAAAGATGAAAAAATTTTTATTGATAGCAGAACTTGAGACTTGACTCATCTTAAGATACACTCTACTGAAGGAGAAGAAGAACCCCCCCCCTCTCATCATTATAACCAGTACTGTACACACTATGTCTGAAGAAGTTAACCAAGTTGCCGAACAAATCCAAAAGACTTACTTGGACGATGTCACTGGCGAACAAGTTTCCAAGTCGGAATTAAAGAGAAGACAAAAGCAAAGAGCTGTCGAGGCCAAGAAGGCCGGAAAGGCAGCTAAGGCCGCCGCCAGTGCACCTAAAGTGGCTCGTAATAAAGACGAATTGGCTGATTTGAACCCTAACCAGTATTTTGAAATCAGATCCCGCCAAATCAATGAGTTGAGAGAAGCCAACCATGCTGACCCTAAGGCTTTCAACCCCTACCCTCACAAGTTTGATGTTTCCATCAAGATCCCTGAATTTGTTGACCAGTACAAGCACTTAAAGAGAGGTGAAACCTTGACTGATATCACTGTTAGCGTCAGTGGTAGAATTATGGCCAAGAGAGAAGCTGGTTCCAAGTTGAAGTTTTACGTATTAAAGGGAGATGGTGTTGAAGTGCAAATTATGGCCCAGGCCCAGGATGCTGAACTGATTGAAGCATTTGAGAAGATGCATGAAGTGTTAAGACGTGGTGATATCATTGGTGTCACTGGGTATCCTGGTAAGACTGCACCAGCCAAAGGTGGAGATGGTGAGCTTTCTGTGTTTGCTAGAACCGTGCAATTGTTAACCCCATGTTTGCACATGTTGCCTACGGAGCACTTTGGGTTCAAAGACCAGGAAGCCAGATACAGAAAGCGGTACTTGGACTTGATTATGAACGATTCTACTAGAGGTAGATTCAAGGTTAGATCCAAGATTATCACCTATCTTAGAAAGTTCTTTGATGAAAGAGACTTTATTGAAGTCGAGACTCCGATTTTGAACGTCATTGCTGGTGGAGCTACGGCCAAGCCATTCACCACCCACCACAACGATTTGAATATGGAAATGTTTATGAGAATTGCTCCGGAATTGTTTTTGAAGGAGTTGGTTGTTGGTGGTATGGAACGGGTGTATGAGATTGGGCGTCAGTTTAGAAACGAGGGTATCGATATGACCCACAACCCCGAATTCACCACTTGTGAGTTCTACCAGGCGTATGCTGATGTGTACGATTTGATGGATATGACTGAATTGTTGTTTTCGGAAATGGTTAAGGAAATCACCGGTTCTTATGTCATCAAGTACCACCCAGACGGTCCTGAAGGCGAGGAGTTATCGTTAGACTTTACCAGACCCTGGAAGAGAATCAACATGATTGAAGAGTTGGAAAAGATCTATAATGTCAAGTTCCCAGCTGGTGAAGAGTTGCACACTGCTGAAACTGGTGAGTTCTTGAAGAAGGTGTTGAAGGATAACAAAATTGACTGTTCTCCACCATTGACCAACGCTAGAATGTTGGACAAGTTGGTTGGTGTGTTGGAAGACTCTTCTATCAACCCTACATTTATCTTTGGCCATCCTCAGATGATGTCTCCATTGGCTAAGAAGGATAGAGACATTCCTGGGTTGTGTGAACGGTTCGAGGTTTTTGTTGCCACCAAGGAGATTTGTAATGCCTACACCGAGTTGAACGATCCGTTTGACCAAAGACAGAGATTTGAAGAGCAGGCTAGACAAAAGGCTCAGGGTGATGATGAGGCACAGATGGTTGATGAGACCTTCTGTAATGCTTTAGAGTACGGGTTGCCACCTACTGGTGGATGGGGATGTGGTATTGATAGATTGGCCATGTTTTTGACTGATTCTAATACGATTAGAGAAGTTTTGTTGTTCCCCACGTTGAAACCGGATGCGTTGGTGTTGAAGGGGGAGGAAGCGTTTGCTGATTTGTAGGTGGTGGTGCATGGAGATGTGTGTTGAGTTAGTGTGTAGATGTGTTGAGTTAGTGTGTAGATGTGTTGAGTTAGTGTATACAAAATGATGGTTATATATAATGGTTATATATCTGCTATCTACTAATGATTATCATATACAATTACTGTCTACCTTACAAACTACCCATATAGACTAGTAACAAGCCCATCACATCACCGTCTGACCAAATCCCCTCGTTTCTTCATTTCAAGCGCCTTCTTATACGGTGGTGCCGTGGGCATCTGTACTGGATCCAAGGCTACTCTGTTGACGTCGAGTGTGTATGTAGCATCAGAATCTACGTCGTTAATATCACCACAAGCAACAAACTTGGCAATTCGCCGCTCCTCGAGGTCAGGCAACTCGAGATGGGGTAAATTTCCAGCTTTGCCAATGTCAGCGTGTTCAAAAAACTCCTCGGTAGACATGCTCAAGTCGAGTTTCGGACTCCAGCCAGGACGCGGTTTGTACCCCAAACACACTATAAATGCTTCCAAGGAGGTGCCTCGGGAAGATCTGGGTTTGGCGCATATCACCTTGTCGAAGAGATAACTCAATTGGCTATATAACAAATCTATATCCCGTCCTCGGAAGATCTTTGCTACAAACTTCCCTCCTGGTTTCAATATACACGTGGTTAATTGTAGAGCTGACAAAACTAACTGGGCCTGGATATACTCATCCAAGTCGTGCAACCCGGTCACGTCGGGAGCACCATCGCTACAGACAAAGTCGGCAGGTTCCCCGCCAAAGAGATCGAGGATCTTTTGTAGGGTTTTGGGGTGAGTAATATCTGCTTGGATAGTGGTGACGCCTTCTATAGGCATCATTGGTTGCAAATCTACTGAAACTATTGTTGCCTGTTTATCTTTCAACTCCCGACTAAGAACCTGTGACCAGGACCCAGGAGCAGCGCATAGATCTACTACCCGGGTGATGTCTTCAAAGAGGTTGAATTCTTCATTTAATTGGAGAAGTTTGAAAGCAGAACGTGCTCTCCAGCCTTCTTCTTTGGCTCGTCTATAGTAGAGATCTCGCTTATCCTTACTGGACTTTCCCATTGTTCTATATCCCACAGTCTATCTACAGGAATACTTCCTTGTACTGCTACTACTACTACTCATCAACTGACTTGCACGGTATACTCTCATCTCGAGGTTTCTGCGGGAGTCAGGAATTTTTTTCCCTCGTCACGTGCGAGTCATATGATATTCACGTGGTGAATGGTGAAAAAAAGTGAAAAAAAAAAAAAAAAACTTCTCAATTTCGCCAGTCATTAACGATGTCGAGTATATATAAGGGACAGATTCTTTGGATTTCCATCTTTTACTTTAGTATACGTGATTGGTAATGGTTGCTGGTAGAATAGGAAGTGCGGGACTCGTGTTCAGAAGGTCCTTGACTAGTCGCAGCTCTGTTTTGTTCAATAAAGCCAAGTTATATCCTACACCTTCCGAGTATGTTGAGCAAGTAAAGCAGGATAACTTGGAAAACGAAAAGTTCAAGCAAACTTTATTACAAGACCAAATCGCCTATACCCCGAAGACTTTTAGCTCTGAGAAGCTCGACCCGGTCACCAAGAGACCCATCGCTTTAAATGTCGAGTTGTTAAAGTATAAGCCGTTGAGGTTGCCCAAAACCCACGGAGATGAAGTGGCGTATATCAAGTTGAGAGGATACGACGAAGACCAGTTGATCCGGGCTGGAGAGTTTGCATTAAGGGCCGCCTTCTACTTGGGGATACCCACGTCGAAGTTGACCACCTTGAAAACGGAAAAGCGGTTGTATACCGTCATTAAGGCTCCGTTTGCTATGGCCAAGACCAAACAGAATTTCCATAGAACAACCTACCAACGCTCGATAATAGCCTACGACGCTAATCCCGAGGTTGTTGATTTGTGGTTATCGTATATCAACAAGCATAAGTTGCACGATGTCAACTATAGTGCCAAGATTGTGTCTTATGAGCCGTTGACGTATAATGAAGACCTTAAGAAGTTGGATTCGTTTGATTTGCCAAAGGCGTATGAGGGAATCGAAGATCCTATTGCCAAGAAGGTTCAAGAGTTGCTCCAGTCGGATAACTTCAAAAAGCACCTTCATGAGTAAAGGTGGTTATTGTTGTTATCAATCCCGTGTATATAAAAAAAATGTATATATATATAAGATGTATATAAAGGAGTATGTTATCTGTGGAGGTGGGTCGCTATCCATACACGTCCCAGTCTTCCTCTTCCTCCTCGGAGTCTTCCTCTTTGGCTTTCCTAATCTCTTCCTCTATTCTCTTTCTGCGGTTTATCTCCACGTCAAGAATATTTGTCCGGCACAAAGGACAGGTCGAATTCATTTGTAGCCATGGCCCCACACACTCAAGATCATAAATGTGATTGACTCCGTGTCCGCAGGGTAGTCTAACTACGAGGGGATACTTATCATCGATAAACTTGTTGGTACAGATGGGACAAGAAGCTTCTTTATCCTTGATATCTTTTACACTTATACGTTCTAGGGTGTCGAGATGTTCCAGGGTTACTCCTTGGTTTTTAGCAGTGCCAATTACGCTTGTGTCTTCTCCTTGGAGGGTTTCCATTAGCATTTGGGCGAGTTGTGAACCGTCAGAGTCGCTGAGGCGTTGTAAAGCAGAAGTGAGTGCTTCTATAGCGTAAGCATTGGATGGGGTTCCGGAACGAGAACTTTCTGGTTGTAGAAAAGCATCAATGATGGTGCTTAAGGTTTCGTGTTGTCTTCCTCGAGTGGAGGTTTGTTGATGGATAGATGGTGAGGCGGTATTAGTTTCTGTGATGTTGTGTTCCTCTAGAGGAAATAGTTAGATAAAATTGTTGTGTAGGGGGGTTGTTTCCTGGTGTTGATACGTACCTTCGTATGTTGACATGATGAATGCCTGTGATCTCAGGTGTATATTTGTGATGCTGGAGTATTGAAGTGTTGGTTGAGTAGTGAAGGGTAGTTGGAAGAACTGATGGCAAAAAAATGTGTGGTGGGATTTGTTGGGGGGGTACAAGTGAGTGGATGTATTTGATGTAATTTGTGAATAGACTGTAAAGATAGATAATTGGTGTAATTGGTGTAGATGTAATTGATGTAATAGAGTGTAGAGATGAAGTGTAAAGATAATTGGTGTAATAGACTGAATAGATAATTAATGTAATAGACTTTGTACATAATTGATGTAATAAACTGCAAAGATAGATTATTGATGTAACCTCTATAGATAACTTATGCAGAGTTACTCCATCCAGATAGATAACAAATATAAATCATAGGGAGGAGTATAAAAGTAGGGAGTAATAGACTGTATAGATAACTAACCTAAAGATAACTGATGACGAGTTACTCAATCCACACATAGACGACAAAGATAAAGAATAAGACTTACTGAATGACAAGTTCTTTACACGCTAATGACAATCACTTCAAACACGAATAACTAAACTGATACATAGCCAATCCAATAACACTTTGTTAAATTATGATACAACGTACTACACTGCGTAATGAAAATATGCAAAATATACAAGAGGTAGACGGATGAATGGTGACTTGTAGTCGAGAAATAACCGGTTCTAGTGACTGTGTTCTTGATTCCTTCAATTCAGACTGTGGTACTCATTGCGTTCATTGTCTCCCTTCTTGATGCTAGGATCCAGAAGCAACCCTTGCTGCTGGTTATTCAAAAGTAACGGAGTCATTGGTGGCTCCTCAAATGGAGTTTGTACTGGATCCAACGAAGGTGAACGAGAACCGTTGGCACTAATTACATTGGGAGAGCTGATCACGACATCTATAGCCGTGTGATGGTCTCCGTGTTGTTGTTGCTGTTGCTGTTGTTGTTGTTGTTGTTGCTGTTGTTGTTGTTGCTGCTGTAGTTGTAGTTGGTGGTAGCGCTGCAAATTCTGTTGCAAACTATTAAAATTCACTTGCTGGGGTAACTGGTGCACTAACGGAGAGAGCGAGTCCTGGTGTGAGTATCTCATTTGGTGCAACTGGGTCCTGCTGGTACTATACGACCCTCCTATTGATACCGGCGGTGTCTGCGATGTCAACCAAAACATTGACGGAGACCCGCCCAATGATACCGGGTCCAAGTTTGGCGTGTCTGGTACTGACTTCGATGCAAAATTGGGACTTTCCAATTGTAACTCTTGGGCCTCGTCTATGAGTAATGGTGGGGTCATTTGGCTAAATATGTACTCGTTGTTTCCGAGGTATCCTGGCGGTGATGGTAGCTTCTGGTACGGTGGGAGTCGTTGCTGGTTTAAACGGGTCATGGAGCTTCGTAGCTGAGTGAAGGAGTTCTTTCTATCCAAAGGCACCAGCGTATAGCCGGAAGGTTGGGTACTGAACTGTTGATTTAGAGATAGGAGCGATATGGTTGAGGTTGACGGTATTATATGTCCGTCGGCATCTTTGCCTACAGAAGTAGCTAGGAGTTCTGGTTCGGGATGGTCATCAGTGTACGACTTTTCTAAGTGGGTGGTTGGGTCGGAGTGCTCTTGGTTTCCGGGTTCGGTGGCGTCGTTTCCTTCTGTGTCGGCCATTTCCTCAAAGAACCCATAGTCGGGGTAGGGCTCTTTCAAATGCTTGTTTTGGGATCGTATATGCTCGGTTTTCAAAGCAATATCCCTCGGGGTGGTGATAGCGTTAGACGTGCTTTCTTCGCTGTCGGTGTTGTGGATAATATCAGGCATAATCCTCGAAGTCATAGTCTGCTTAGAAGTCTTTTTGATTATTGAATGGATTACTTATCGAAGCCTTTGTCTATGGATTGTGTTAACTCGACTGGTGTGCGAAGGATTGGTTTCGTCGGGATGAGCTTATCTTGATTGGGTATTTCTCTTTTGCAAGTAAACAAAATGGACAATCTTCTCTATCGTCCTGTCCCTTATGTGTATCTGTGTCGACGTGATCTCTCTACTGTCCAATAGTATTTCCAATAGTATTTCCTAGTAAATGTACTATCCACAGACGTCTTTCCCGGAGTTTCTTTTCCGCTATGGATATCGGGTCTAAAAACTTTTCTTGTTCAACTAGCACAAAAAAAACTTGAAATGAAAAAAAAAAAAAAATTGGGGGGTGTGAGTGACTACTTTTATTTTATATAGTGGAAACTGTATCTGTAGAGAAACCTTTACGAAATGCAGACATTTTTCTAATCGATTTGTGGTAAAACCGAGAGGGAAAAATAAAGCAGCCAAAAAAAAATCTCCCAACTAAATCTCTGTCAAACAATTGTTGATTGTCGGCCATTGTGGTATATTTTTGGAGTTGTGTTATGTGTTGGCGCAACTATGGGTTATTTTTCCGATCACCACAGATTCTCCCTGAGAAAAAAAAAATAAGCCACTCATGCAATCTGTGGACTGGAAAAATAAGGTAGAACGGTATTTTTCCAGTCCAGAGGTGTCAGCCTGAAAAAAAAAAATGACAATCTGAGATCACACACACACCGCCCACTCTCCACAAAAGAAACCCTCCACAAAAGAAACCTTTCTACTATTTTTTTTTAGAGCAGCAGACACGGATTTGTTCTTTTTTTGCTGTGGTCTCTCGCTCGGAGCTAGGAAGAAAAAATAAAGTGTCCGCCAAACCTTGCTACTGGCTGCAAATTCTTCCTTGCATATACTGTCATCAGCAATGTCTTACCGCGTAGTCAGGACAATTTAAGCAAACACCTCTAATTTTCAAAGGTAGCATGGAACTACTTCGCTCTCAGAACCTTCCTGCATCGCGGGGATCAATCTTAAATATCTTGTCGGGGTTGAGAATTCTGTGTGGATCCAAGGCAAACTTAATCTTCCTCATGAGGTCGACTGGATCCTCGCCGAGCTCCTTAACCAAGAAATTTCTCTTCGAGTTGCCCACACCGTGCTCACCGGTGCACGTGCCTTCGTTCGCCAACCCCAATTCGATCATCTGGGTGACTATTTGCTCGACCTGGTCGCGTTGCTCGTGCTTGTAGAAGATATCGGCGTGGAAGTTGCCGTCGCCGGCGTGGGCCAAGATGATCGACTCAAACGGAGACTGCTTGACTAGTGCATTCACCTCCAGCAAGACATGCGACAACCTCGACAACGGCACGGCAATGTCGGTGACCCATATACGTACGTCTTCGTCGATCTCGTTCTTGCCGTAGTTGATCATGGCGTAGAAGGCGTTCTTCCTGGCAGAAAACAACTCTTCCTGCTCCTCATCATTGTGGGCAAACACAAACCGCTCAGCGTGGTTGCTACTGGTGATGGCCCTGATCTCCTTCACGTACTCATCCACGATGGTCTGGTTCATGCCTCCAATCTTGAAGAAAATCGTCGGACGCTCGAGCCAGTTGCGCGTGGTGTACCCGCTATAGTTCAAGCAGTGCATCATGTCCAGATCGAGCAACTCTATTGCCGTCGGCTGGATCCCCGACCTGAACACCTGGGCCACGGTATTGGTGGAATCCAAAATCAGCGGGAACTGGCACACCACCACCGTCTCGCATTTCGGCTTCACCTGCAACTTGACCGTGGCCTCCGTGACTATGCCGAGAGTCCCTTCGCTGCCGATGAATAAATGGGTTAGACTGTAGCCGGCGCTGGACTTTCTCGGCCGGTTCTTCGTCTTGATTACAGTGCCGTCGGCCAAAACCACTGTAACAGAAATAACGTTGGCATTCATGGCGCCATACCGCAGGGCATTGATCCCCAGCGCGTTGGTGTTGATCATGCCCGAGATGTGGCCATTGGGCCCACAATCGGTGCCCAACATAAGCCCCGACGGCAGTAATAGTTGGTTTAGGTCTTGCCAGTTGACTCCGGCCTGGACTACAGCGTCGAGATCGTCCTCGTGCACTTGTAGCACCCGGTTCATTTTGGAAGTATCGATAACCACTCCCTGGCGCGTGGAATGGAAGTTTCCTTCAAGGGAAGTGCCGCCACTGAACGGCACCACGGGGACTTTGTATCTATGCAAGATTTTCATCGTTGTTGAAACCTCCTCGGTGGATGCCGGGTAGATAATGAATTGGGGCACTTCGCCAGGGAGCGGCGCGTGGGTGGTGAAGTCGTTGGTAGTGTGGTGGTCAATCTCAGGACCACTATTCACCACACTCACCCCCAATTCCCGGACCAACTCCATTACCCGTGCAATCGCTTCCGGGGCACAGTACCGGGGCGACGAGATTTGCGAGAGCTTGGTGGTGGACTCAAGCGGGAACAAATCAGCGGGTGGCTTTTGTTTGATCCTCGCTTGGCCCAACGTATACGCACCCACGCCTACTGTCCCCAGGAGAACAATTGTTCCCAACAACCTTTTTCCAACCGTTCTGGTGGTGTTTACAAACAACCTTGACCACATTTTTTGTTTTGTTTTGTTTTTTTGGCCGAATCAGAAATACCACACTCCCGTTTCCAACTCACACTTTACAGCTGTTGGTTAATGGGTTATCAATTGGTGATTATCAACATATGAAAAAAATCAAAAAAAAAAAATCTGCTCTAGGCTTCTTGGCAATGGGCTCAGCGTTGGAGCCACACTTGTATTATTGTACTATAAATAGATATGGTGGCACTTGTGTAGATTTAAAAGAGCCCAGCCACGATCCTGGTCAAGAGTTAATGATGTTTCTGATTTCTGGTTTTATCAGCTTTTTCAGTGAAGACGTGTGGGTATTTTCAAAGCGGGTTCTTGACTCTGGGTGTTTGGACTGGGATCTTGCATGGGAAGATATGATTGATGAGATTCGTTGACAATTGGATAAAGGACCCATTGAGTGAGGATTTGATGATGGATGTATAAGTCAGCACTAGCATGGGTTGTTAGTGGTGAAGGCAGCACTGTCTGACACACAGTCTTTTTTTTCTTGGGAAAATATGGTGGAAATTGTTGCAAAATATAAAACTTCATACCGATAACATGGCTCTAGAACCTGAAAGTAGAACCACCCCACATCATATACAAAGCCCCAGGGTCTGCCAAGATAATAATGACTATAGCACTCTCTAATATACGGTATATTGCTCATAACCAAGCCAAGCCAAGATAAAAAAAAGGTATACCAAAACCATAATTCCATAGAGTAGAAACATTTTTTTGCAACAAATCCGCCTGCGTAGCGTAATGGTTAACGCGTTTGACTTCTAATCAAAAGATTGCGGGTTCGACTCCCGCCGTGGGTTCTTGGTTGCGGTTTTAGCTCAGTTGGGAGAGCGTCAGACTGAAGAGATTCAGTCATATACAGTATAATCTGAAGGTCCTGTGTTCGATCCACAGAAATCGCATTAGTTTTTTTGTTTACATCTCCACTAGAGGGTGCTCTGCCAGACAGGACATACGTATTCTGTGCTTATTTTTTTTTTTTTTTTTGGGGGGGGGGCACATAGACTATACAAGATTGATGGGGGGAAATGGGAGAGAAAAAACTGGCAATGGGGTTGTGGCAACTTTACATGTATTGATTGTACAAGGGTAACATACACAGGAGATCTACATATCGTACAGTGCGAGAGGGCAGAGGGGTCATATCCTTATAACCAATTCTTCATCCCCGGAAACCGGCTCGAATGAATCGTATTTCTCGTTTTTGAACATATCCTGATAGTCGATGTCATTCAACTCCTGAAGCATATACGAGGACGCCGGGTGGCTGGACCTGCGCGTTTTAATGAAGATGGCGTTTTCCACTAATGTTATTACCGATTTGTAATCGGTTGAATCCATGTTCAACTTTTGGTTCAAATGGTCAATTTCCTGGTTTTCAAGCTGGACCGACTCTCGGTCGGTTAGGGGTTTTCTACCGCCGTCTTCGTTGAGGATATTGATGAATTCGTTGATATTGTACAAATTGGTTGTTCGGGGGAGCTTCCCGCTTAGTTTGGAAGAACTGGATACCAGTCTCTTATTTCCGGTCACGCTCGGGTAGCTCCTATCGGAGGCGGAGGAGAAGGAGCAGTCATCATTGTCGGAGTCGCCGCACGTTACCGAGGTTTGGTCGAATATGGAGTCTGAATTGAGGTCGAGCGTGGTGTTGCCTGTTTCAGAAAGAGTTGAGTTGGGTGATGCGTGGGTGGTTTGCAAGGTAGTGGTTTGCAAGGTAGTGGTTTGGTGAGCGATGGGGGGACTGATGGAGTCGTGGGTTATTGGGTGGCTGATCACCTCCTGTACAGCTTGGCGAGACTTGGGTACAAAAAAGCTATTGAAAACCGTGGAATTTCTAAGGCTCTTGCGACTACTTGGCTGGAAAACACCTGCAGATACCACCGCCGAGTTAATTGTTACTGACGAGGGCGATTTGTGCAAATTGGGCACACTTGATCTTGGCCGGACCGCTTTGGACTGTGTTGGTCCCTCAGGGATGTTTTCCTTATCCTCCTCGAGAAATTCGCTGGTTGGTTCTTGCTGAGCGTCCTCGCTCTCCTCTTGGGCGTATAATTTGAAGCTGAGCAATGAAATGCTGGTGCTCATCCCTCGCGACCTTCTCGTTGAGGAAGCTGAATTGCTCACTGCCGACACCGGGTCTTCCTGTTGAGGTGGTTGATTACGCTTTGACCTAAAAGCACTGAAAATGGAGGCTGACTTCGACCTTCGATGGTCGCTGATTCCCAGAATGCTCTGACTGCGGAACATAGCTATATACTTATAAAGAAACTGGGGAAAATGGCGGTTCTACAGCCGTTCTTTTTTTTTTTTTTATTAAAAAAAGAGCAATGCTTTTGGTGATGAGTTGTTTACTTCCCGGAGTGTTTTGGACGGCTCTTCTTTTATGTTTGCAGGGTTTACTTATGCAATACTGATTAAATCCGGGTATTCAAGGTTATACAGCAACAAAAAGCGACACCGTCAGCAACAAATGTGGAAACAGTTTGGTTATCCTTGACAAATCTTGTCCAGTTTGTATTTCCTCGTCTATCTACTTGAAATATAGTTGTGTGTGTGTGGGAAATTCGTGGGTGGCACCCCCCCTTTTATTTGTACTCGCTGGTTTGTTTACCTTTTGTTTCATTTGGCAGCTTTTTTTTTCTCTTCTCCATGCAGGTTTGTTTATGTTTTTAAATGCTGTCTGAAAAAGAAAGGACGCGTTTCATTATGGGTTTACGATAGTCCAGCCATGCCAATACCTTTGTAGTCGTTGTAGAATGGTTTAAGGGCTTCCAGAAGGTGCCTGCAGCGACACACAGGCGATGGAATGGGAAACGAGAAACAAATGTAATCCGGTTATTAGTAATAGTTGTCCTGGGGGTGTAGTTTTGCTGTACCACATGCTTTTTTATAGAGGTTGCATTTTTACTCTTTGTGTTAAATAGGCAGACTATTAATAGAGTACACAGATAATAGAACATGATAAACAGGTGGTGATACCCACGGAACAAGGGGGGATAATAAAGAAATAAATAAGACAACTTTTGATACCTCAAGTGGGAGGGGTTACACATTTCATGTTTATGTTCTCTTGTTTATTGGCTGCCTGGTCTCCCGACACGGAGAGTATAAAGAGGACGTGAAATTTGGCCTCCATGCCAAAAAAAAAATGTGTCTAGTGTGGGGTCCAGTGCCCACCGAGGGGTGGTGATGTGGGTTGTGTTTTCATATCTCCTTTTGCAAAGAGGGTATGGAGTGTCTATATCTTTGTGGAGTTGGCGTGTATTCTTGGGAATCGAGTATGCCAGTTGTGGCCCTAGCCTGCTATTTTAGACTAGTCTCTCGCAGTTGCTAAAACTCGGTGACTCTAGCGTTTCCGAAACCCTTTTGGAAAGAGGAACTTTTTAATGGTGGAGATATCTAGTGTGATAGCGACTGTACTTACAAGAAATCGGTGAACCAGGTCACCTAGAAGCCAGGATACACCACAACCATAAAGACACAGTTTTACCCCAAAAAAGCTTTATTTACCCAAATTATATACACGCCAACTATGTACAAGTGGTTCCCCGATTAAAGTTCACGCCAGAATTCATACCTGTTGTCCTCATTGACAACATACTCGTCGTTGAACTTGGGATACGAGGCGCCATAAAATCGATTCAATTCCGCGTAATCCAACACCTTTCTCACCTCCTCCTCCTTCTGCTGGGCCTCTTCACTGAGCTCCAAAAGACCACCAAGTTTAACTGATTTGCTCGGTACTAACATGCTTGAAAACTTAGTCTTACCCGAGTATCTCTGTAACCGCATGGTGCTCTTGTCAAGATAGTTTTCCTTTCTCAATATATTCCCCTTGGCATCGTACCCACTAAAGGTTTTGGTAATGTAGTGGACGATCGGCTGACGGATCCAAACTCGCAAGCCTCGGGGGACGTACACCACCGTCAACTCATTGGACGCCTTGGCCCCGACCGGCTTGATATGCACGTAGCCCATGCTTTCAAACACCAACTCGATCGAGCCGTAAAATGGGGGCACAAGGAACCGGTCAAAGGCGTCTAGACTCGACTTGTCGTGTTTGATAAGAAACTTATTGGCCATTTCAGGCCCGCAATTAACCGACACATCCACAGCCTTAAACTGGTTCCGAAACACATGGTAGTCAATACTGGTGACATTGCGGATCTGGTACATAGCTTTGTCCGGGATACGGATATAGACAAGCCCGCCAAAACTCACCATTCTCCGTGGCTTGACGGTTTCGTACTTGGATGTATGCAAGCCGTACTTCTTGGTGCTTCTGCCTTTGGTCACCTGCAGAATGGCTTTGCTGCTTGCAAAACGGCTGTAGAGTTCCTGGATATGCTTCGAAGTGGAGAACCCGGGCACGTCGTACAACGTCTTTACTCCGTCCAACACCACCGGGATGGTGCCACGGGTAAAACCTGGTAGGTGGGAAATGCCCGGACCAATCTTGTGGTTGAAGGAATCGATAAACCGCTTCTTCTCCTTCGACTTGACCCCCAAGGGAAGCCTGTGTTCCACGTCCTTCTTTTTCTGCAATTCAAGATACAACATCAAGCTCTTGATGAGGGTTGATTTCCCGCAGTTGACGTTTCCCACGATATATGCCTCCTCGGGGATAAAGTCGAGCAACGCTTCTGGCTTCCAATTGTCTTTCCCCAGGCTGATAAATATGTTTCTTTCCGGCACGCCATACTTTCTCCCCAAGTAGTCATTCAAAAACACCTTGGCGTACGCCTTGGATGCATCATGCTTGCCAAAGAGCGTGTCTGACTTGGTCATCACAAAGTATATCTCGGCTGGGGACCGGTGGCGGAATATGTCGGGGTTTATTCCCATGGGGAAGTCGTTGGCGCTGAAGACGTACACGATGGGGATCCCATCAGGGATCCCGGCCATAATAGAGTTGAGGTCCTGTATAGGGAATTCCGACCGGTTCATTTCGTATTCGGCGTTGAACTTGGCCTGCCGACACCGAGTGCACTCGATATCGGTTTCGTCCCGTTTTACTTCGTAGGTTTTCACCGCAAGTGCCTTTTGCTTGCTTCGCTCGGTGTGCTTCAAGTCGGACGGGACGTTAAAGTTGTTCAGCATAAGCAATTTCCTATCCTGGTCGTCCAACTTGCTGACAAACCGATCGAACGACCGGTCGGCGCTCCGGATGGGTTTGTGGTTATCCTTTGTCTCGACTGGTTTATAGTACCCCGGTTTGTGCTGGTCCTTATCTTGAAGCCTGATTCCGCACGACAGACATCTTGGTTCTATGTGGTAGAGAAAGGGGAGAGCCACGTTAGCGGACGTCGACTGGAATCGCACAAGCGTCTTGTACAAGCTCCGTCTGACGAGCGAGGAGATCATGTTTTACTTATGTTAGTGCTTATTGCATCGCAGATATTGATGGGAATTTTTTTTTTTATTTTTTTGGGGTTTTTTTTTTGGTGTTTCCATCGACCTTGGTTATTGTTCCGGAGTTGCTCACAGTTTTCCGGGAAACTCCCTTTATGGCTGTCACCACCTCAGTGGGACGACACTCGCTTGTGCATAGGCGAGTGACACGACTTGCTGGCGATGGATATATTGCGGAGAAGGATACCCACCCGCTTAGAGTAGAACGTACTCGCCACAGGGAAGAACATAAGACCCATCTCTCGCCAATTACGTCTTTGAGCCACTGGATATCCAGTGTGGGGGGCGACATTGAGGAACAAATGTGCAGACACAAGAATATACGACAGCAGCAGCACACACACCCCAAAAAAAAAGAACGCAACACTTGGTCTCCAGCGGGAACTAGAACCTTCACCCAGCCCTTCCAGTTCTTGGCCGCCAGCCTGTTCTACGAAATTTCCAAACAACTTCCAAAACAATGAACCACAATGAACCCTGTATGGGAATTATCTAGCGGGATCATTGTCGTGGCTTAAACTAATACTGTCTGCATACAGAACGACAAAGGAATTGTTTTGCTTCCAAAAAATACCATTTTAGTGAATCCACACTTAAACAAGAAAAAGAAATTACGCACTTGCGCGCAGGGGGATATAAACAACCAAACAGAAGAAAAAAAAAAGAAAAAAAATAACAATTATGTGAACTGGAATTATGGAATAAGCGTGCATAAAAAATCACTCGCTGCCTAAATGCTAACGTTGGCTGAAGTGGAAGTTACCCCTTTATTCCCACTTTGCTGTTCGTAACCAACGCCGTACTTCCTGTTTTAGGCCTGGAATCCTAAAAGGTCTAACTAAACCGACGCTTTTCTTTTTTTGTTGTTGTTGTTGGTGTGCGTCGTGGAAAAGTAATTCCGGCGCAAAGGTTTAAACTTTGTGTTTGCATTCCAAGGCGTGATTGGCATCGTCCAGTTTTTTTTTTTGCATGACCTCAGCATGCAAAGAGTCGACTCGCA
>JAJLZI010000078.1:0-55765 GCA_030572135.1 Intestinozyma alai
TATTCTCAACTAGAACAACACAGGATATACTTCCCGCAACCAAACCAAAAGGTAGATATATGAATTGATTGTCTTGGTCAACTCTAGAAAAAAAACTACATATAAACCGTCCTTCCAAAGATAATTGTATATTAAATAATGCACTAACCTGGGATCTACTTGGCTACGTGTTGCAAAGCTTCCAAAACTTCCAACTCGATATTGGCTTCAGCGACAACAACCTCGTCGGTAGAAGCAGCCTTCTTTTGGGCTTCAGCAATCAAGTTCTTGACAGCATGGACATCAATTTGTTCTGGCTTGAACGCTTCAATGGCAGAAATGGTCAATCTGTTGCCTGGTTGAACAGTAGCAATACCACCGGAAACAAAGTATTGCTCGGTCTCGCCACTCTTGGAAATGATCTCCAACAACCCGGGTCTCAATTGCTCGACAATAGGAATGTGGTTGGCTAAGATACCCAAGTCACCATTGACAGATGGCAAGTTGACTTGCTGAACTTCCGAGTCCGAGTATAAAGTCTGGTGTGGCAAAGCTAACGATAATTTCAACGCATCAGAAGCAGCGGCGGCTTCGGTGGCATAGGCTCTTCTAGCTATGGTAGAAGACTGCTTAGCAACTTGACGGAAGGCTTGTCTCAACATTGTATACGTCTATTGGGTTTCTTCAAATAAAAAACTAGTCCATATAACACCGTCTTTCAACAATTTTTCATCCTCACCGTGCGCATTTTCTTTTTTTTGGTGCTTTGGTTCGTAGGGGTGAAAAAAAATGATTTCCGACATTTGGGTTGTCTTTCCTGCATATAATCAGGATTTGGCGCATTTTTATTGGATCAACGTAGACTTCCTAATTAGGCACTATAGTACATAAACGCATTACATATATAGGCACGAGAAGTGCTAATCACTTCCGCCAAACTGGTTCAAGAAACTGTCTACATCAAACTCGTCTTCGTTGGCGATGGGCGCATTGGCATTACCGCCGTCGTTGCCGGAATCCAAAAGACTGATATTCAACCCTTCCAACATTTCGTCGCTGCCAAGTAAATTGTTCATATCCAAATCCATGTCATCCACATTATCGTTGACCAAGGCATCGGCGACCCCATCATCAGTGCCGCCGCCAGGGACATCGTCACCAGTGCCGTTGTTGGCCTCAGCGAGCAAATCGTCAACATTGTTTGCCGAATTAGTGTTGGTCATGGGTATGTCTAGTCCTAAATCATTATAATTGATAGACGACATAACATCCGACGGCATATTGTCGGTACCAGTCAACACATCTAACGAACTGAGATCGTCAAACACATTAAAGTTCCGTTGCTGCTGTTGTAGTTCCTGGTCTCTTCTTTCCTGTTCTTCCTTCTCCTGCTGCTCCCGTTGTCGCCTCTCCTCGAGCTCACGAGCTTCCTGTTCCCGCTTCAACTTGGCAGCATTTTCCTCAGCTATACGTCGTTCCTCGGCCTCCTTTTCTGCCTTCAACTTGGCCGCCTCTTCCTCTTGTTTCCTCTTGGCCTCTGCCCGCGCCTGTTCTTGTCGCAACTTCTCCTCCTCTTCTTCCTTTTTCCGTCGGGCCTCGGCTTCCTCCTTCAATTTCCGTTGCCGCTCCATTTCTTCTCGTAGCTTTAGTTCCTCTTGTTTGAGGATCTGCTCGATGCACCATCGTGCGTCGTTGAACTTGGTGAGGGTTTCATCGAGAATGTCGTCGAACTTGGCGATCTGCAAATTCAATTGGTTGGTAATGGTGGGGGTGATTAGTTGGTTATTGGGTCCCAATCGGAGGTTGGCTTGTTTCTTGTTGCTGTTGATTATTTCGAAAATAAACGCTGAGGTCTTGAGAATGTCCTTGAGCGAGCCATCTAGCTTCGTCTGGAGATTTGCCGACATCGGTCGCTGTCTCTATGGGTATAGTCCGGAAGTATCTTTCAAGTCAAAGCAACAAATATGGAACGTTTTATTTTTCGGTTGGAAAATTGAGGTGACTGAAAAAAGAAATCCTACACTGACACTTAACTAACGGGTGATGGGGGGGCTGGGGGGTTCTCTCGAAAAGTAGAATCGGGATGTTTGTGATGGTGGTTGTGGGTGGAGGGAGAGGGGGGGTTGGTTTATTCAGATACGGTTTGACTATGTAATAGCATGCTTTCTCGAGTTTCGAGTGATTGAGAATTATTGTGTAAATTTTTTGAACAAAAGTTGAAGAAACCCACTCTTAAACATCCCCCCCTCCGCAAGTCACTTCTCATATTAGTTTCTTGACTTGTATAGATCATATAAGTAGTTGCACTCTTTCTGGGTACATCCCGATTGCATAGACTTAAAGCCAGTGAAAATATAAGAGCGAGAGATTGGCCGTGTCGTAACCAGTACTAGAAATGGGTTACAAGTTACAGTTTGTGAAGAAATCAGTCATAATAACAGTGTGCATGCCAGATAAACCCAGGGGCAGGAGGCACATTGTGATTTCCGATTAAGTTTCATAATGCTTATATCGACTCTGGCACATACACGGTTATCCAGAGACTTGTTCTGTTAACACAACTACATATATTAATTCCCCATAAAGTCCCCCCCCAACAGAACAGTCTTTACACCACCACATTATTTTGAAGAATCGGCAAGCCCATCAAACTGTCCGAGATGACACACTTAGAAGCTGGTGCAAGTTTCCAAAAGGGGTCTCTGCCGGAGAAAATGATTGATCCACCAAGCACACCCCCCCCCCCCCCCGCGGTATATTCTCGGTTGCAATCTCATCTTCACACTTCATCTCCGAAGTGGCTTACCCGGCGCATGCATGCATCCCGTCGTCTATGCGACACGATGCACAAGAACAACGTAAACAAGAAACACCCACAAAAACAAAACACCCCAAAAAAAATAATTTCAAAGCATCTGTTTACGCGTCACAAGGTTTGTCAAAAAAATATGCCTCGAGAAGATGGATTTCGCGTTCTTTACACAGAGAATCCTTTTCCATTTATACACCCACTCCTCTTTCTTCTTCTCTGGCAGACGTTCAATTGACCGAGTGGACAGAAGAAGACCATATACCTAGCGCACCAAAAACATATCCACCCAAAATATGCTCACTACGGAATCGTTAATCTCAAAACAAGGTCCGCTAGGACATGTCTGGTTAGCCGCCAACTACGATAAGAAGCTAACTAAGCAGCAATTGATGCACACCAGTATTTCTGAATCGACAGAGTACTTATCTTCGCACGGGATATCCCCCTCTTCACAATTGCAAACTGCTTCTCAGACAGACGACCGTGAAAGCATCGCCCTTCGGTTATCGGGGCAATTGTTATTGGGGATTGTAAGAATATACTCGCGCAAAACTAAATACCTCCTAGACGACGTTCAGGACATTCTCTACAAATTAAAAGTGTCATTTAAGCTCTCCAGTGGCATCACATTGGGTGCGTCCAACACCTCCGCCATCCCAGGACAAATCAACTTACCCCCACAACAAACCATAATTAACAATTTCAAAAGTATAACCCTCTCCGACCAGGTGACGCGGTTCGACTTGTTGCGTCAGGATGACTTAAATCTCGACGACGAGCCCACAGCGTCACAAGCACCTGCGCCTGCCACCACCACCATTGGCGGTGCCTTCAGCCAGTCAGTGGCAGTTAACGACGACACCTTTGACCAGTCACTCGAGTTTCCCCGAGCTGGTCCTGGAAACGAGTACGACGACGGCCACCACCACCACCTCAACCTTGACGGCGATGACGACGACTTTCAATTAGACTTTGACATCGATTTAAGCGATCATTCTATTGAAACCGGTCGGGACGCTGTTGCTGCACGGGATCGGGAAATGTCAGTTATGTCGGACATTGCTGGGAATATCAGAAAAGTCACCAATAACGTGTTTGAGTTGGATTTCGGACAGCCATTGGAAACCATTGACGACGACTTGTCCTTCGACAGCGATGGTCCAGAAGAGCCAGTGACTCCAGGCGGACTGGGACAAGACGAGCGCCGCCAGTCGCCTCAGCCGCCGCCAAGAAGAAGAAATAAGAGAACGGGTATAACCGAGCAAGGGGAAATCATCACCAATAAACGGAAGTTGGTGGTTGACGACATAGACAATATCGAAGGGCTTTCTATACAGACGTTAAAGGATAATCAGGCGTCATTACTTAACTCACCCGACGTCAACACCAAGTACATTTCCCTAGAACTCAACCAGGCCGAGAAATTAAGACTCATACAAGAGCTTTCGGCGCCGGTTGGCAATAAAAGAAGAAAACTCTGGAATATTGATTTGGAGTTGCAATCGAGGTGCTTGGAACTTGCCCAGTTGGAGGAGCAGGATGATCACTATAATGACGTTGGGGATTACTCTATGGACTTTGACTTGTCCTTGCCCGAGTTTGACCACGAAGAAGATGCACAGAGTGTACATGAACAAGCCGAGGAAGAAGAAGAACCAAGACACGAAAACATCGCCAAGTCCACCATACAAATAGCTGACCGGTTGCGAGATCTCTTCCACCAGGATGGCACTTCCTCTATCAATTTACCTGTCCTCATTGACAATGACTTACGCAACAAGGACTCTAACAACTTACCTCTTGGGCTAGTAAACCGTGATCGAAACAACCCCAAAGTTAGCCACCGCCGTGAAGCCACGAAATGTTTCTTTGAATTGTTGGTGCTTGCAACCAATGACTGTATCCAAGTTGAGCAGCCCGTTTCCGCAGTGGGCGCTCTAGGTCAAGACATAACCATCAGACCCAAAGATCGCTTATTCAGTAATTTTTTATAGGTGTTGCGTAAAATTTATATACCTTTGTAGAACTATTTATAAGACGTTGTCCAACAGTGTAGTCCCCACGGGGCTGGGGTGGGAGAGAGAGGATGATGATGATGATGATGATATCAGGTCCACGATCTTTCTATATGGGCTAGACAATCTTTTACTATAGACTTGAAACCACGGTTAAAGCCCATTATCGTAGTCACCAGCAAACCCACCAGCATCGACACCATTCTCCCTAGCACCATCATCATCAATAATGTACACCGAAACACATCCATCGGCCGTCGCCAAATACAACTCCCCCTTGGGAGAAAACTTCACTATACCCACCACACCGTCCACGGTGCACACATTCACCAACGGAGAATACAACTTCTTGGTCAAATCCCAC
Organism: Intestinozyma alai; assembly: GCA_030572135.1. Taxonomy (NCBI): domain Eukaryota; kingdom Fungi; phylum Ascomycota; class Pichiomycetes; order Serinales; family Debaryomycetaceae; genus Intestinozyma; species Intestinozyma alai. The sequence goes on from JAJLZI010000078.1 coordinate 5,171, forward strand.
AAGTCAACCACACAGGCATCTCCACAGTACCCCACAGTTACGAATTGCAACCGTTTCCCCGGTCTGATGGTGATTAGTTTAACTATATATTGTACCGGGACAACTTCCACCCGCGAGGCAGAACCATCATCAGATTTGTGCCATATTCGTAGACTCCAATCCATATGGGACGTTACGAGCATCTCATCTTGTTGGACATCGTCAAAGCACGCCAAACCAGTGATAACCCCGCCAACAGACAGATCCACTCCGGTTTCCAGCCATTCATGCAAAACCACCGCCTCATGACTATCAGTGTCCGACAATCTATAAACATTGCCATTCTTGCAAGTAACAAAGACTATATGCTGCAAGAACGATAGGTTCCCCACCAACTCTGTCGCATTAATAATCAGTGGAGTAAAGGTGGCGTGAGATAAAAACAACGTGTTGGTCAATGACGTTCCATCGTCTAGGTGTATCTGGACCGACTCCTCCCGAGGAACCGCTAGTAAGTTGCTTGACCAGCTATTGATGGTCCCATCGCTCGAGATTGTGATTATGCAATCGTTGCCGTCAATCTTCACTTGCTCCAACGCCATAATGCGTTCTGTATGTAGCTTGAACGTAAATGTTTGCGCCTGGTAGTGTGGATGGTGACTTGGTTTCATTTTCGATAACGACGACGACGACCCCGCCGGAAGAGTAGAGAAAAGCGGCGTGGCCAAACTAGGTCGGATCACCGGCGAGGTACCAGGCCGTTTATGCAATTCCCAAATGATGATACCACCGTTATTCAAACCAGCAATGACTCTGTCGGCGTGAAACTTATCAAACCGTACCACGACAATATCCGAAGTACACGCAAGAAAGAATTCCGGGAAATATTCTGGTTCTCCACCACCACAGCCAGCACCACTATAGACAACGGCCTGGTACGATTTAGCTGATGAGTATGCTACCACGACATGGTTGGGATTACAGGGCGAAATATCCAACGACACGATTTCCATGGTCTCTGGGTGGAAGTTGCTGATGTTCATGACCCACGAACGGTCATCAATGCTGGTAATTACTGCTGTCGTCGCCGTGTCCCCACTCGAGAAGTTGTCGTGCAATTCAATAGTTGATTTGATATGGAGTTTATTTACAAGTTTGATAGAGGCGAGTAACGCTTCGTTGAGTTCGGTTTCGGAAACCACTGGCTTGGATATAAGCTCGTGGTGGGGACCTAGGGAACCATCACCAACGGATGGTTGCCCCAGGTCCACAGATAATGAATCAGTTTGTATAGCCACATCAAAGCATCCGACTCTACTGTCGCTGTTACGTTCATGAAGACTCTCCTCTCCAGAATCGTCTGGTTCCTGGTTTTCGGGTCCATTTTGGTCATCATCCGATAACGTAGTCTGTGTAGCGACATCAACCAACTTCCTAAGCGGACTCGACTCAATCAAGCTGCTAACAGAAGCCGTGGGACTAGCATATATTCCTGCAGGACTGGCATTTGCTGGTGACTGTAGGTGTGCTGTGGGAGTAGCGATTCGCCTTTGCTTTAATTCCTGAAGTCGCTGTCGTTTCTGCTGTAAAAGTTGCTGTCGGTCCATGGATCGTATGAGTAGCTTGTCATATAAGCTAGGAATAGACACCGGGCTTGTATATCACTATAGTTATCGGCTGGTTTGTTGATATTTTTTTAAGTAAATGTCGCAGCAGCAGACTTTAACTATAAGCGAGGCTGAATGTCGCGGTTTTTTTTTTGGGATATTGTTGACGACATTTCCCCCACCCACTTGGTAGCACCTCCACCTCAATCGTGATGGGTCAGAAAACGTCGATTAGCGTGGGTTTGTAAAAGGTTACTCTATCCAAGACCCCAACAATCACACTAAAACCTATGGAGATCGATGATATTTTGGAAGAGTTTGAAGACTCCTCGAGAGGCCAGGATGTCCCGGTCACCAAATCTTCCTCCAACTCCATCTACCAAGACTTGATTACGGCAATGGTCAACGAACGTATGAGCCCCGAGCTTCTACCGTACCAGCACGCTCTAATGAACCAAATCCTCACGAAAATCTCACAACAGCAGCAATATCTACTTGACTCGCATGAGTATGGTGATCTGAATGCCGCCACCCTTTCCAGCGATTTCAAACTACAGTTAATGATTATCGAATCGGATATCGAAAGGTTGAACTATTTGGTCAGACTATACCTTCGGACGCGATTATCCAAGTTGGGCCAGTTTACTATTTATTATATTAACCATGTGGCCGCGGAAGAAGAGGAGGATACCAAGGATACGTTGCTATCTTCTGAAGAACGAGAATACTTGTTTGAATACTTTAAACTATTAACTCAATTGTACAATAACTGTTTCCTCAAGAAGCTACCTTCAGGATTGGCATTATTGGACGACAATACTGGAGGACAATCGATGGTGGTGACTCCGGATTTGGACCAGCCGGTGTTTATCAAAGCTATAGCTAAACGTCCGATAATAATCAGTTTAGGTGCCGACGAGGATGAAGAGTTGGAGTTGGTAAATCAGGGGATATACGTGGTGAAGTACCGGTTGATCCAGAGGTATTTGGATATTGGTGACGTAGTGCTAATATAGACAGGGGTATCTGTTGATAGAGTGTTGTAGTGTATAGGGTAACTACGGGATATTGCTGCAGTTTGTGTTTCAGATTAACATATCTGGTTCAAGGACACCATAGTTAGAGCACACCCACTTGTATCTGGCCTGAGACCCCCCATTTCCAAAGCCAATCTATCATACATGGCCCTACAATTAAAAACAAACCTGCCGGAAGCTTTATTATCGCGGAAATATCCTCTAAACTATTAAGGGGCACCAGGTGCTATGGGAAACATCCCTCGTAGACAAAGAGTGCAAAGATACCAGTACTCACAAACATATTCGTAAGTAAATTCATACCCCCTTTCATTGCTGGGAATACATTTCTGGGAATACATTTCTGGGAATACATTTCTGGGAATACATTGCTGGGAATACATTGTTGGGAATACATTCCTGACACGACAACAACCAACAACAATAACCTACCATACTTCTCTCCCCCTGTCACTACACTGTATACCCACATCCACTGGGACAATCGACGTTCTCGCCATCTATAAACCATTCTCGTAAACATGCAAAGTGTCCCCGATGACCACAGTTCAAACTCACAACCACCGCTAACCCTTTACATGGCTCTTGACAGTATATACAATTCAGTTGTTTCCGAGAACACTCGTCACAATACCAGTAGCCAAAGTCGCCTTCTTGAGAGTGAACGCCATCACGCCTATTCCCATTTACGTTTCTCCTCTTAGAGTGCTCATTGACAATGAGTTTCTGGCACCAGCAACAGTAGAACCGCAAGTCTATATCTCCCGAGTAATGTTTCTTCAACTGCGGGAGAACACCTGGAGGAACATGATTCAATATATAGCTAGCATTGACAAATAGCTGCTTGCGATGGAGGATATCAATATACAGTCCGATCCACTCAAGGCACTCCTGTTCAGAGATTACACCTGGCAACAAGTCATAGAAGAGTAGTGCCACCGTGGCACAGAATACAATGTCTCCCTGTAGAACGGCATAGTCGAGTGATTTCCGGAGGAGAGTGGTGGTCTTCCAGGCTCTATCGTCCTGGTCTGCGTGCTCTCGGGTAATAACCTCGCTATTCTTTTCGTCTCCTCTAATGGTGGATTCTTTCTGGCTGTGCTTTAAGGCTAGCGATAGCCCTGACTCCACCGTGGTGCCGGTGGGCTTCTTCTCGAGAAAGACCTGGCTCTGGCGTCGCGAAATAAAGCTATTTCTCCGGAACGGGGCGGCGAATGTCCCACTAGCAGCACCAGAGACCGCTCTATATGAATGCGGCGACGATGAGCTAAACCGCGAATGCGTGCTTCTCGACGGCACAGACGCGGCGCTTTCAGGCATACCACCACCCAAACTTAATGTAGGACTGGAACTTATCAACACTGCATTGTGCAACAAGTTTAAATTCTCATTATCCAAATCCTCAGAGGGTCTCCACTGCGAATGAGTCAGAAGTGGCACAGAGTGTGCATATACATCAGTACTGGGTTCTCTATGTACCCCATCAACGTATTCGTCATTTTCCGGCTTCCCAGAGTGTTCCAAGTCCAATGGCTCTACAGAATGAGTCATTGCTCTTAGCATACCTTCATTGGCAGGATTGCTGCCCACTATTCCCATTCCTGGCCCCAGTAGCACGCTGTTACTGTCTCCATCGCTCTTGATTGATTTCAATTCGTGCACCACCGCCTTGGTGGCTTCTTCAGCAATCGTGTCGCCCATTCCTCCGGGGATACTGGGACGACGACTGGAACCAGTCAATTGTGAGCTGTACGACCCCACACAGTTCCCCAATTCTGACAGAAGCGATTTTGATTCAGTGACGTTGGTGGACTCGGTAGCAAGGGTTGTTCCTGGTGCCAGAATTCCTTGGTTATCCGGTTCATTCCCACTACGGACATTTGTAGTTTGACGATATTCAGCAACATTAGGCTTTTCTTGTCCTGACTGTTGCTGGTGTTGCTGGTGCTGCTGGTGCTGGTGCTGCTCATACTCATGGTACTGCTCCATACTGTCACTGCTCCTTTTCAACTGCATACCTATGATCCGCCAGATTTGGCAGCTCCTCAACTGGCCCATACTCTCTGCAGTCCGGGCATTCAACTGACACACGTCCAGTAAGCTGAACCCATCCGGTATTGAAACCATGTACGTATTAACAAGGTTCTTGAACACATAGTCGTCATTAAGCGGAATAGATAACGATATCGGAACTATATACGACGAACCAGTCCCCACAACCGTATCCCGGTGGTGGTGATTATAATGAGGTCCTTCTCTCTGCCCCGATTGTGGTTTACGGGTATACAATTTATTGTTCGAATGAGGCCCAACTGCCGACCCATACGAGACCACCAGGTCCTGTGTGGTTTGTGACGGGTTGCGGAGGAGTTTCGGACGTGTATCACCGATAGAAACACCAGCACCACCGAATCCCATCAGACTTTCATATGGAGACGTTATTCCGGGCGGGGATACGAAACTAGAACCGGGAATAGCCACGTTCCGGCTTTGGGAGATTGGTGATGGCGATTTTGGTGACTGGAAGCTGGAGTTATGCGTGAACGATCGGAACAACGGCGGCTTCTCCACAGGAGACGTGGTCATGGAATTGGCATGGGGCCCACCTTGGCCAGGTACAGGGGTAAGTTGTGGTAGCGACAGTCCCAGGGCCAACGCCAGGGTATAACTGGCCCTGGAAATCCCATTTTCCTCTGACTCCATATCGATACTGCGGTTATAACTGCGTTCACCATCAAACTCAGACAGATCGTCAACTTCACCGCCCACAGAGATCTCGTCGTTATCAGCACTACCAAGGTCATAATCGCCCTTATCCTGGTTAACAAAGCACAAGTCAGCCATGGACTCGTTCCATGCAACACATACATTGGGCAACTCCTCTAATGGAGTCGTAATGTCGCAATCACCATCATCAGCATCCAACCCATGCGACACAAACACATTGGACTTGGTTAACGAGTATAACTGGCGTCCATGGTGGGTATTCCTGGCCCAGAGGAAGTTCAGCACCGCTTTACGGGAATAACTATTGACAATCTGCTTGGGGATATATTTTCGACTCAAGTTATAGATGGTGATGGTGGAGTCATCGTTCATATACAGACAGGCTAGATCATAGTTGTATAATGCCGATTTGGATGGCTTATACTCTTCACCTTTGTTACTGGTGCTGGACTCCGATACCGGATACGTACTCCACCGTACTTTTATAATGGGACCATAAGTATTAACCATGTGGTCTGGTGATGACGAAGATCGAGGAGAAACTTGGTGTTGCAGTTGCAGTTGCAGTTGCGGTTGCTGCAGTTGTTGTTGTTGTTGTTCTCCATAGTTAAACACGCAAATCTTCTGGTCCCGTCCTCCTGTGGCGACATACTCCAACTCGGGATGGATATGTAACGACAACGCCGGTCCAGTGTGCAAATTCCATTTCTTATCCGGACTATACATATTCTGGTAGTTGGTAGTGCCTCCATACACCCCACCCGAGGATCGGAGATCAAACCTACACAACGCCCCGGAATCGTGAACCGATAACACCGAAAGTTTATTACGAACCGAGCACGAATGTGGTGAGTACTGGCATGCTCGAATGGGGTCGGAATGCATATTTGGCTGTACCGTAAGCATGGGCTTGCTTGACGACGATGAACGCAAATCCCATAGTTTAATAGAACCGTCCTGGGAACCAGAAAGTAAGAGATTGGTCTCTCCTGGTGACTGACGGCTTATAAAGTCCAATGAGTTAATAGTTCGTTTATGGTCAGAGAACTTGGCCATGAGTTTACTGGCACCAGATGGGGTTAGTTTATAGATGGAGATTAGTCCATTAGATAGTCCACATGCAATAGTGTCATATGACGATTTGATGGTATTCACGTTGTATAGTTTGTGCGGGTGTACTCCTCGTGACGAAGGGTTGGTGACAGAGCGAGAGCTGGTATCCAATAGATTGATGTCACCAAGAACACGCTGTTGGTCCGGAGAGAGACACAATAGTCGGAGATAATTCTTACCGCCTATAATAGCATGGTGGTTCAGTGACTGCAGGTAATTGTCGATCTGGATGGGGTAGTTCAACTGCGAAAGGGCCGTGGCTTCTTTGTCGCAATGATGGACGAGTTTCCTTGGGGTTGTTGCTGAAACATTAGAACCTGCTGGTTGTGTCCTGGCCGAGGTTCCTAGCGACGATTCTGGCGAGATCGAAAGCGAACCTTCGTGAGACTGGGTGGTTGAAGTGTAGGGGGTTGTGCTGGTGGGGGTATCTACTGGAGGAGAACTGGTGCTGTTTAGAGTGCCATAAATGTTGAATGCGAACCGAGCAAAGTTCAGCTGGGACTGTTGCAGTGCCATAATGCGCTTTGCTGCTGGGGTTGTGTTCGCTGGTAGAGTGGCCTGTTCTTACTTGCAATGGGGGTTTAACTAACTGATGCTTGGTTTAGTGTGCGACATATTCTGGGGGAAAGTGCGACATATTCTCGGGGAAAATGCGACATTATTTGTATGGCCGAATCGCGACATACTCACAAGCTACACCAACCAGGTTTAGGTTGTGAGTAATCAAAGTCTGGGGGTGGTCTATATAAGTTGAGAAGCCGGTGCTTATGGAGTGGGTTAATTGGTTGGGCTTGTATAATACACTTCATGAGTATGCAGTCCACTTGATGTGCCAACTAATAAGAGAATACATCCTGTATATATGTGTTGGTGATTATTGTCCACCAACTGAAACTGAAAATGCTAATTACCCATTCCAGCTCATACACGGGAGATGACAATGGGGAGATGACGATAGGGAGTTTACTATAGGGAGATGACGATAGGGAGCTTACTATAGGGAGTTTACTATACAGACGTGGCGTGGATAAAGAAAATCGACAACTCCGATAAAACCAGCTCTAACGAAACAGAGTAGGAAAATACCCACACATGTCTCATACAACGCCAATGTTAAGGTTAAGTATATCGGCTACTAATTGAACCCCGCCAGATAAAAGACATCGCTTGGTTGAGGGAGTCTCATATGTAGAAGTGAGAACCTTGCTAATCAAATATATGCCTATACCATAGTAAAAATGCACTTATGGACAAGTTTCTCACTGGAAAACCTGCATAATTGTCCACTACTACAACCGATATATCATCCGCAAGTATATCATCCGCAAGTATATCATCCAATCTACACACAAATATACCATCTCACTATTGCCACAGGATGCCTCGGTATATGGCTGCAAAATGCACACTTAGTAAACACCGACACAAAATCGCCAATGTAAAAAAAAATAATATCCTTCGTCAATATTTGTCACGTGCACACTTCTAAATCTCTCTGAGAATACCCTCAGAAACTCCACCAAATGGATTACATCCACATCCCGGTTCCTTTCGCTATTGTGTGTCCTTGGTATTGTTTCTCCTAGGTGTCGTGTCTCCTCGCTACCCATGCTCCAAAGCTTATTCAAAATTGTGAAAACCATGGCCGCAATCGGGGCATCCATAGCAGTACTTCTCCTCGGAGGAATCTACACCTACCAGTCCTCCATCATATACCCGGCATCCATGGATGGAGCCCGGATCAATGTCCCCACCCCGGAAGAATACGGTATGCCATATGAGCTTGTACAACTCGCAACTAAAGACGGCGAAGTGTTACAGTGCTACCTGTTAAAGCACAACCCCACCGATTCCGACTACACCAATAAGACAATCATAATGTTATCTCCCAATGCCGGAAATATAGGATACGCACTCCCCCTTGTGTCCATCTTCTACAAGCAGTTCAAGTATAACGTGTTTATATATAGTTACCGGGGATACGGTAAATCCACCGGGAAGCCGTCGGAGCTGGGGTTGAAAATTGATGCTGACACAGTCATGGATTATATTGCCCAGGATGAACAGTACCGGTCCAGCTCGCTTATACTATACGGCCGGTCGTTGGGTGGCGCGGTGGCGATTTATATGGCATCCAAATGGCTGAAGCTTATCTCCGCCATGGTGCTAGAAAACACCTTTTTGTCCATCCCCAAAACAGTGCCCCACATTTTCCCGGTATTGAAGTACTTTACAGTATTTGTTCACCAGCACTGGGACCTGGAATCGCTAGTTCCACGCATCCCCAGCAATATCCCCGTGTTAATGATGAGCGCCCGCCGGGATGAAATCGTGCCTCCGAGCCATATGGACAAGATCTACTCGTTGTTGACCAGCGAGGTGAAGATTATGCACAAGTATGAGAATTCCAGCCATAATGATACTGTGGCAGAAGAGGACTACTGGGACAGGATCTACGACTTCACCAGGAAGTACGTAAACCCTATAGGACTCTGAACCTTAAAACTTTATACATAATTGTTAAGGATTATATTTAGTATATAACAGGGTGTTACACCACAGGCCCCTTTCCCCAACAAAAGAAAAATAAACACACACACATCTGGTTGGTAATGTAATAGCAAGCAACAATAAAGACAGGTTGTCTACAACACAATAAGAGGCTCAGATCCTCTGGTGTTGGAAGCCTCGTGCGATTGGAATTCAATCTTTTGCTCATCCTTCAACTGCAATACTCTCTTCAATCTTTCTCCAACAGTCTTCAACTTTGACTCGTCGCAATCCTTGGTCCAAATACCAACTCTAATAGCCTGCTTTCTAATGTTCAAAACAATCCCATTAACTTCGTTTTCGTCGTCCTCGATGGTTTCCCCAATCACCGCCAATAACCCTCTTAACCATAACTCGTTAATCACAGGAGCAACCTCGTGCTTCTTGGTGAAATTGTACTGCCACTTCCCACCCTTGGCGTTGTGCTCGTCTTCCCATTCTGGTCTGATTCCCTCTTTGAATAAATGGTAGTCGGATTTTAATGGCAATTGGTTAGCGGCAGGAATGGAGTTGTAGATTCCCCAAAACTCTTCCACGCTGGAGAAAGTAATCACCGGCTTTAACAAATCGTGCCAGCTCTCGTTCTTATTGACTTGGGGCTTGGTGTACCATAAGGTCCATTTGTTGTTCAAAGGGTGCTTGGCCGTGAACTCTTCCTTGCTGTCAAACACGGTTTTGGTTTCGTTCAATGATAAATCTTCAGTCTTTTGGGCTAATTCTTCAGACATCTATATCGGGTAAAGTTAGTAAGCGTTTGCATGGAGAGGGAGGGAGAGAGAGGGAGAGAGAGAAAAAAAAATTACCACCTGGAAAGGTATCACGAGAACATTAAAGTTAGTGGAATATGTGGTCTCTGTGATGCATAACATCCACCAACAGATTACCGGATTTGTACACATCTGGCGATGTTATTCCGTTCTCAATATTCATACATAGGGTCAGTTGGTGTTTCTGAGACCGCTATTTCCTGTCTGCTCGGGAGCCTGAGTAACACGTATAAACACATACTTTTATTTATTCTGCAACTTCTAAGATAGACGGTGGTTTGTATCTTCCCAAATGCTACACTTTTCCTAACAGTACTTTTGAAAACCGTTGATGGAAGTTTGTTGATGAAAAAAAAAAAAAGTTTTCGATCATCCTCAGTAGTAAATCTCAGACTGATGCGAGTAGATTCTTGGTACGAATATGGCATTGGATAGAGTATAGGGTAAATATCAGAACGAGTCAGGATATACAATTTGTGCTTACATTAAGGTAGTAGTGGTGCTGGTGTAATAGTGGCTGTACTAGACAGTTTTCTGTGAACTCATCTGTGGTTGTGTATGTATAACCATTAACAGAGAAATATATACGTAGAGAACCAACAGTGGTCTTTTCTTAGCTATTTCGTATGTAGAACCTATCTCTCTCTCTAGATCACCAATGAAAGAGGAATTAATGCAAAAATATGGTCTACTTCTCCTAGTGCCCTCTGGCCGCCATTGGTAATTATAACGGAAGAATATGTCCGCACACCACCAACGGTGCCGCTGAGTGTCTCTGACCCCACTGTGCCGGTCATAATCTCCTCTGCGGTATTGCTCAAGGTAAATTTTTGCGAATACGTCGTGGGGATGGTTACCTTGCGTCCATCAATGGTGGTGGTGATCGCGATGATTGTATTTTTGGTGGCAGTAGGCTCGTCACCTATGTTTGCCATGTTGGCCAATGAACAAACTAACGATAGATACGTTATAAATGATACTAATTTGTACGCAGTCATGTGGTTGGGGGAGGGTAATCTTTGCGGTGTGATTTATCTCTGCTATTCAACTGGCGGTATTTCTACGTCTGTATGGGGTCTCGTAGCCAGTCTAAATGACACACACTCGGACCTATTGGAGGGAGGGGGGTTGTTCAAGTACCTAGCGTGAACATTCAAAGTATGTGATCCTCTGGTTATAGTTTTCTTTTGGAATGTCCTAAAAAGTATCACCACCCAAAAGTATAACCCCCGACCAACTCCTCTCCGATGTAGTTATCGTGCAAGCGTGGGCATTCGTTTAAATATATATGCTGTTTTGTACATAGCGTATGCAAGTCGATGCCAGCCGACTCCATATTCTGTGCGTTTACCGGTTTTCTTGAGCTAGCACTTGCTCATTTCACTTGCTGATGAAACTATTGCCAATACTGTCTTTTCTTTGCCTCGTGGGGTCCGCAGAATAAGACTCGTCCTTATATAAACCAACCTCTCCGGTTGTGGTTTGAGAATATGAAACCATCGGGACCTGGTGACATTGTTTTGGTGACTTTTTTGCGGCAATTGATAAAGAATTTGCAGTAGCATCCCCCCCGTGATAACCGGACATGTCCAACTGGAGACTAACGGTTCCACAAAGACTATGACATAGGCTGACGCCGTTACTGGAGACAGAGACCTTCATAATGGGAAAACTCAACATCATCGTCAAGCCCACTTCCACCCCCAGCGACCCAACACCCTCAAGGTGTACTAGCCATGTCTCGATGTCAAAAAAACGTCCCCTATGGTTTGTAGAACACAGGTTCAAATATGATATAACTTCAACTGTATAAATACACTAACAAACCAAAAAATACACACTAAAACATACAAACTCACAAACTGTCTAAAGTAACCCTAGCGCAACCATAAACGCTCCAAAAACACCGCCATATGCCACCGGGAAGTAATCGCCCCCCTGTCCATTAGTGATAGTCACCTGCAGGTACTCCCTGAGCCCCCCTACAGAACCCGAAATCGTCCCCAAGCCAACACTACCGGTCTTAACTTCTTCATCACCGGTGTTGGTTGTGAACTTTTGGGAATAAGTGGTGGAAATAGTAATAAGACGACCTTCAGTGACCGTGGTGATCCAAATAATGGTGTTTGAAGTGGTGGTTGGTTCATCATCACCATCATTCTGGTTGGCCAATGCAGCCACCAACGATATGTATGTAACGAGTGTGGCCAAGAAATAGTATAGTTTCATTTCTCTCCCTTTATGCAGATATATGATTGGTATACAGGCAGGTCGTTACGTGAGACGAATAAAATACCCTCTATATGTACAAATATGTAAACGTAGGTGAATCCCAAGTGATTCGTTTCAATACAAAGTACAGAGTGTGGTTTTTTTTTTCCTTCTCCAGTTGAGCAACAAAAACAAATGTGAGATCCAGAAACCGGCTACTATTTGTCCTACAATCTCCACTATATCTCACGCCACAAATATCGATTAGAATATGGTATCTGGCAAATTCCCGTACAACCGTTTGTATACCACCTAAAGGTTAAATCAAAATAAGAAACTATACGAAACCTTAGCAGTTCACAGGAACCTGAAACAGGTAAAGGGAGTTGGTTCACCCCCTGGTTGGTGTTGTGTGGGAGTTATTATTCAACGCACGACACACTAACATAGATTAGTGTGCAGTTTGTGTTAGTTTCTCTGGCAACAGCAAAAAAAAAATAAGTTACATACACACAGAGCAATAAGGGGGAAGGGGGAGGGAAAAAAAAAGAAACGATCTTTTCATCACGTGCTAGAGAAATGTCGGCGATGTCTCTACGACATTTTCATTTTCCAGAATCGTCCCGATGAGCTTACGCGAGATGATGAAGAAAAAAAAAAAATTCAAGTATGGAGATCGTATGGTAGGAGTTACTACGATATCACTAGCAGAATGGCCAGGAAGAAGACATTATCTGAAAAGATTGCCAGTTTCTTTACTCCGAAAACCGAGTTTGATATTGAAGATAATGATTTGGGAACCTCTAATGACGTTTTCCAGCACCAGGATATAGATGAGCAGGTTGAGGATGAGAGTCAGGATGAAGAGGAGTTGCGAAACGAACACTACGTGGAGACTGGGAAATCTAAATTAAGACTGAATGAGATAAATTTGGGAGAGAAGTATGTTGGTAGCGTTGTGACGAGAGAAAATCTTTATGGAGATGAAGAGGAGGATGAGATTGATGAAGAGGGGGATGAGAATGATGAAGAGGGGGATGAGAATGATGAAGAGGGGGATGAGAATGATGAAGAGGGGGATGAGAATGATGAAGAGGGGGATGAGAATGATGAAGAGGGGGATGAGAATGATGAAGAGGGGGATGAGATTGATGACGAACAAGAGGAAAGCGACTCTGGTTTCTCCTTAGAAGCCGAGTCCTCTGAAGAGGAGGAATCCTCCGATGACGAACCCTCCGAAGAAACCATCACCTCCAACCATAAACGCCACCTATTAAAACAGTTAATGACCAAAGAACGAGACCACATCGTCAATAGGCTCTCCCAATCAGCCACAAACGACGCCCTAAAAGGGTTCGCCATTAACCAGCAGCACAAACAGTTTGAAAACACCATTGACGTTCGATTGAAATTGCAAAAGGCAGCTAACAACAGCAATCTCTTGCCTATTGTCCATTTGGAAGAGTTTTCAAGTAAATCTACTCCCAAGTTGATTCACCAAGTCAAAGAAGAGCTTTTCTCCCTCTTGGATGATATTTTGAAACTTAGAGCCAGCGTGGATTCCAACCACCTGCTGATCAAACTCCCTAAAAAGAGAACATACCAGGAGTATTCATCAGCCACAGCTAACCTCGACAACAAGCTAAACCAATCCCGTGGTGCTGTATTGACTAAATGGTCCGCAAAAGTACAAAACTCCTCCGGGGCATCAGCAATTAACGCCAGCAAATTTAAATCCATCAACCAGTCGTTTGAACAGCAAGTTCAAAATAACCTATCAGACATGGATAGGTTGGTGAAACGGGCCAAATTGAACCGACGCCAAATTACCCCCTTGGGGTACGTGGCTGAGGAGCATGACGAGGAGGACAACGACGAGGAGGATAACGACGATATCCCGCGGGTAGAACACCGCAAGACAAACGACAATCTTGAACTAAAGGAAATCTTTGACGACGAAGACTTCTACCGAGTGTTGCTTAACGATTTGGTGGACAAGAAAGTACAATCAAGCAACGATGCTTCTAATGGGATGGCGATTTCTCTTCGCACGGCCCAAAGAGGAGCTAACAAGTTGAAGAATAAACAGGTGGACACTAAAGCTTCGAAGGGAAGAAAGTTGCGATACCAAGTGCAAGAACAAATCGCCAATTTTGAATCGTCCATCAGCAGCTGGAAATGGAACGATGACCAAATTGACGAGTTCTTTGCGTCGCTCTTGGGCCAGAAAGTTAACATGAACGAGGTGGAAGAAGATGGAGATGACGAGAAGGAAGACTTGATTCCACAAGATAACTCCATCAAGTTGTTTGGATGAGGTATATAAGTAGACGTATTTATAGAATAAAGAGAGCGCTGAGGTATTCCCAGACCAAAGAACTCACATGCGAGGGGGGTATATAGTAGGAAGGCCACCAAAGCATACACGGACCGGTTCTTTCGATGAACCTCTCTACAGTGCACACCCCGTTCTATGACAAAAAACCGATTTTCCACTACCAACCACAAAGAATGCAACCCTTAATCCACTCATTTATCAAAATGGCTCTTCATTTTGACAAACAAACAAATTAAGGATAACGCTCTTTTCCACCAAAGATTACGTATCTAAGAAGAGATAGAAGTTACAAACACCTTTAATACTGTTAGTAAACATTTTCTTAAACACACATTCCCTACCTCTTCTCCTATCCCCCCATCCAAACAAGACGGTATACAATAAAAATTTTGTCAGATAATAATAAATAAGGTAGCTAGGTTTTTTCCACAGCGACAGAAAGTCTCGAGCCAAATGCACTCTGTTCATCCTTATAATTCTTACTGTACATCGTCATTGTCTTTTGTTGATAAATCGGCAGCAAGATACCAGCTGAATAAATCACATACTATAGCTTATACGTCTTCCACAAACAACCACCGTTCAACATCATCACTTTGGATTGATGCATCAATAGGAAGAATGGGAAAGAGAAACTAAAACTTGATGAAAAAAATTTTCTTTACAAAACTCATTATATAAATGACCAGCTTACTGGGGTTACCCGCAAGTGGGATATATTCCTATTAGGTCTTTTGTGTTTATTATGATGGGAAGCCAACGGTGTGGGGGCCCTTTTGATTCCTGCCAACAGGTGTCTTTCTATGCCATATTCATACATCTGTGTGGGGTTTAGACATTACCTGTAGTAGCGACTAGTATGGATAATATATTGACATTAATATAGACAGGTCTTCACTAATTGGGGGTTGTACTTTGACTAATTCTCTATATAGATAAATAGTAACCTACCAGAAAATCATCTAACCTCTTATACAAACCAACCCAACCCCCTTGGCACATCCAACACTCTTCCCTCAGCTTCTTCTATGCATATACCCACTGATGTAATAGTTCACCATAACCCGCGGGTCGCCGCTACCAAGTGTCATTATTCCACAGTTACCCGGATTTCCATTTATAAGCCCCCACTTGACTTGCCCTATGAGAACAAACATACTGTCTCTCTATCTCTCCACACCATAGTCGGTGAACCTGAAGCAACCTTGATTCTACCCCCCCCTTGTGAAAGTAAAGTATGTCGTCCGATTCCAAATACAAGTACCGTATAGAGATCCAACAGATGATGTTTGTTCTGGGTGAATCCAACGACCCACCAGTCGAAACCACTTCCCTCGTGGAAGACATTGTTCGTGGACAAGTCATGGAGATCTTGATCCAGGCCACCAAGACGGCGTCGCTGCGGGGATCCAAGTCCATCTCCCCTGAAGACGTGATCTTTTTAATCAGGCACGACAAGGCCAAGGTGAATCGGTTACGGACGTACTTATCGTGGAAGGATGTTCGGAAAAACACCAAGGACCAGGAAGTTGGTGGAACGGAATCACTTATTGAAAACGACGCTGGTGCTGGTGGAGGTTCTGGAGGTGGTGCTGGAGGCGGTTCTGGAGCTGCCGGTGGGTCACAGGCTGGCGCAGACTCGAAAATGTTGTCGCGGTTCAAGAAGTCCAAGATCAGACTTCCGTGGGAGATCCAGTTTATGTTTAGCGAGCAGCATTTGGAAACCGCCGAGGAAAATGAACAGGTGGACGATGAGGAAAAGGCCGCCACCATAGCCTCGTTGAAGCGGTTGAAGATGGCCGATGACCGGACCAAGAACATGACCAAAGAAGAGTATGTACACTGGTCCGAATGCAGACAAGCCAGTTTTACATTTAGAAAAGCGAAACGGTTTCGGGATTGGGCCCAGATATCGGCTCTATGCGATTCAAGACCCAACGATGACGTTATTGATATTCTTGGGTTCTTGACGTTTGAGATTGTGTGTTCTCTAACTGAAGAAGCCATGCTGATCAAAAACTCCCAGGATAAGTTGAACCAAATGAGAAAACAGCAGGATAGTAACCAGAATAACTCGCTTGAACTAGCGAGAAAGAAGCGGAAGTATTTATTTGATAAGCCCGATGAATTAGTTAGTCCTATATTACCGTTCCATATAGAAGAGGCGTGGAGGAGATTGCAGACCCAGGATTTCAAGCACCGGGCCATACGTTCGTTTGGCGGGGGAATGGTGAAGTCAAGAACGCAGTTAATCTGAAGGTGGTGGTGGTGGTGGTGGTGGTGGTGGTAGTGGTGAACGAATGGGTAGCGTCGCTTGTAACGTAGAGTCCTTATACTGGAAATCACGGTACTGGAGAAACTTCTTCACGCTGGGGTCGCCATTGGCTAGTGCCTTAGCTTCAAATCTATCTATCGTCTCCTGAAACTTTTCCCAATACCGTGCAATCGGCAACACATCGAGAATGTATGACGATGGCAGGATATGCCTAAGGAACGAAGTATCCGGGATCCCTACTGGTTCAGGGGTATTTCCGCCACTATCAAAGTCCCCATAGACACTGCTCGACCTGAGGGTCCGATTACCATCTCTGGGGGTGGAGGAGACACGTTTCCTGGACCGGGAACCAATAAACTCATTACATTCGTACCGCAAGTCGTTGATGGCAAACTTCCTTTCTGGGACAGTACAGCTGATACAGTAGGTATGCTGTATATGTGTCTGCAATTCCCGGCCGATATTCAATTCAAATGGTAATAAGTTCTGGGTGAGTGCGTTGGTGTTGTCAATGTAGTAAATATCGGTAAACTCGTTTGGCTGGTAAGCGTGGTCGATCTGGGAAATAGACTGCTTGCTCATAATGTCAGCACACGACTGGATTTCCAACACCGATGCCATATCAGCAATGCTATCCATTTGTTGACAACTGGCTGGCGTCTTGCGACAGCTAATGCGAACCAACTCGCCATCATGACTACGCTGTACTTTACATAGAATCTCACAATCCATAATACATTTCCGCAAATCATAATTTACCCCAGTAAAGTTTGCCTCAAGCATATTACTAATCAACTCGTTTTCTACATCATAGCCCTGGCACAAACAACATAGCCAGAGATATTCGGCAATGCGTTCTCGCTTCAACACGTGGTCGTCAATGAAAATGACGGAATTATCCTCCTGTGCCAACTCCAACAAGTTCTTGGGGATATTCCAAAGCTCTTCACAGGTCAACACTAGAGGACGCTTCAGGATATTGACAATATCCTGCACCAGCTGCCAGAACATCTTGTCCTGTTCAAAGAGAACGTTGACGTCTTCCAAGAGCACAAGTCCTAGCTGGAACTCGGTGGTATCGTGGACCAACTGCGTCGTAACCAACTGCTTCAAGTTCTGGAAGATGTCTTTACGTCCACGGGCCATGCCGCTGTTGATTTCATAGACATATCCCAGTAGCTCTTTCATCGCCGTGTACACCAGGGAGGATTTTGCCAGACCCGAGGAACCCTGTAGGATCAAAAACGGCAGGAATATTTCCTCTTCGGTGGCAGCGTCGTCGTCGTAGTCATCCAGCTGATCGTCATAGACGATGAATTGGTCGCGCTGCTGCTGCTGTCGTAGTTTCCGTTTCTTGAGCTTCATGCTGGTGAGTGGGTTGTATGATTGGCAGCGTAGCTTACGGAACGAGTTGTTGATCCAATTGTAGATTGACCTGGTGTTTTTAGGGTGCATTAGCAACTCGTTCATACGAGAAGGCTTGAAGAGGTCAACCCAGAGGTGGGAGTGGCTGGAACAGGCTGATTTACCAGAGCAAAGAAACCGATTATATAACGACAATAGGGCTGGGGTAGACTCCAACTGTGGCAACCTCTTCCTTGCAAGTTCCTGTGGGTCAATGCCGGGTTTCACCGATACGCTTAGTGTGGATGCTGGAACCGGATCAAATGTATTTTTATACGAGAACGAGGAAGTAACCAGCTGCTGATTGTCTGTCAATACTCGACTGAGCAGTTGCACAGGAGCAATACGAACTGGTAGGTCTATCAGTGTGGTGGTGGTGGAGGACACCTTTTCCTCACTAACAATATGAAACTCGTCACGTAGTAACACTGGCGGTGCGAGTTGTTTCAATTTCTGAAATGATGTCAACTTGACGGTTTGCTTGGACGCTTGAATCATCGAAGCAAAGATCCCCGAAGCTGGTTTAGGCTCATTTACTGTGCTGCCCCTGCTACTGCTGCTGCCAGTCAAGGTCTGGTTTCCTCGAGTTTTGAGAGGATTGTCAAACTCCTTAACTTTGCGCAACGCTTCCGAATTGACTTTTATCGTGACAAAAAACGGTGCTGCTGCGGTGCTGGCTCTCTTTTGGCAGTATAAGCTTGCCAACGTCTGGGGATTTACTTTCAACGTCACTTTGAGTGACGGAGGTTGTACTGGCTTTAACATCTTGAATAGTTCACGAGGGTTGGTGGATTTGGCGGTTTTGTACATTTTAGATTCCAAGTATGCATTGTCGTTGGTCTTTTTTGGTATATTCCCAGATGCTGAAAGGTTTGGTTCTCCTTTTAAGTTTATGGAGCTGAGAATCTCGCGTGGTGTCGCTGCTCGGGTAGATTTGGTGTTTATTTGCGAGTTCTCGGACGATGATACCTTCAGTGACAGTCCCTTCAGCGATGGGGTTTCCGTTCCGGTGAGGTCTATAATCGGGGCATCTGAAGACTTTAGTTTTGCTTTTGATCGAAGAATGTCACTGATTGTGGCGCTGCGAGATATGTTTCCATATATCTTTGCTTCAATATCAGATGTGGACATTTCCCCGGTATGAGGTTCTCCCGTCGAAATACCCGAGCCCAGGAGAATATTGGAATGACCAGATTCCAGACTTGCCTTGCCGGAGGAATCGGCAGGATTTCTACACGATAGCAACTCCCGGGTGGTGGTGCGCTTCAACTTGGAATAGATCTTGTTTTCTAGCTCGATCGTCGTATTAAGGTTCCTGCAGTATTCCTGTTCGGTAGTTGGTGTTTCCTCTACTTCTATATCTGTTTGGGCTTCCTCTAGTGTATCTGGTTGTGCTTCCTCTAGTGTATCTGGTTGTGCTTCCTCTATAACAAAGTCTGGCTCGGATGGAACCCCGGAAATGCCGGTTTGTTTGATTTGGACCGGGGCTTGTCGATGGCTGGTTTTCTTATTACCATTTAACAATTCCATCAACCCCGATGACGTCAACCCGTTAAGTGTAGTAGGATTATACGAATGGGAAAATCGTCGATATTGCTCCAGGGTCTGTTGCTGCAGAGATATATCCACATCGGTGATATCGCTATCGTCCAAAGTGGTATCCATTTGCGAGGAGCTTCGACTGAACGACGGCGGCCTTAAACTAAACTCCAGTCCTTCCATTTATTTGTGATAGCTGTCGTATTAGATGCTGTGTGGATAACCTTCTGAGGAATAAGCTGGAGGAACCAGAGATTGTCAATAAACGCGTCTCGAGGGAACGGAAAAAAAAAAGAAACCGTGCACCTCATCGCCAAACACAAAACCAAGTATACTATTGTTGGTGGTGGTGGGAACCGGAACTAAGTGGTATATATATATAGAACTAAGTATATCGTCATCATACGAAAACACCATGTCGGGGATAAAGTTTAATCTTAAGACGAAAAAGAATCAACAACCTCTGACATCGCTGTCAACCACTGGTTCTTTCTCGTTGAAAAGGAAACCTGCTCGGACAATTAGTAAGAGTATTCTTCGTGAATCAGACGATGAGGCCGACGAGGAACAAATACAACCTCTAGAATCTTATGACAAAAACTCTATCTCTGCTGGGAAAACTGCTCTGGCAAAACTAATCATCAAGCCCGATACTATTAGCAGGAAAATCGTACCCCGAATAGCCCAGCCAACTAGCAAAGGCGTCATAGAAAAAAAGCTAAAGTATGGGGTCAGTACATTTGACCAGATAGACAAGAACCCCAGTTCTGGTTCTGTACAATCGGCAATAAAAAAGCGAAAACCTCTTAGTAAGTACGCCGAGTCGGACGAAGACGACGACGAGGCTAGATTCAAAAAAGTACCCATCAACCAGTTCGGAGCGGCGTTTCTCCGTGGATTGGGCTATGACGAAGACGAGGAACCCAAAAAAGATGATGCAAACAATGATGGTGCGATAAGCCACCGACAAAAGGCGGTGGCTTTGGGTATAGGGGCCACAGGCATCGATGACGATTTGGCCCAGGATCTAATGGGGGGGAGTTTCGAAGTACCATTGATCAAGAGGAGACGGGTTGAGAAGTGAGGGTTTGGTAGTAGTCACGGAGATATATCTCCGGGACGCACCATCCAGGACAAGAATATCACGGTACTGGAAGACAAACATATCACGGTACTGGAAAACCAGCATACATTGGGAGACACGGTACGCCAGCTCGAAGTTTCTAAGCCAGAGAATTACAATTCGTAATCGGACCATCATTAGCCTATCCCCTCCATGCTTGTTATATCACTATTTCATGTATAAGCAACACCATTCATAAACTATGTACATATACTAGGTGACTATAAATATAAAACAAATAAATAATGACAAACCAATATGGCAAAAAAATTATATCATAATCCATAACCCAATACCCAAGAAATAACCGTCTCTAATTTACACACACACACAAACACTTTGTCTCCGCTACACAATCACCCCCAATCCCAAAAGCAACAACTGTGACGCTATGGAATGGCTCCACATCGAGTTCTTCTCGTGAATAATCCTCTTTTCATCCAATTTAACCAACTTGTTCAACTCTAAATATATATCCCCCACAAGGTCGTCGAGGAGATTGGCGGTGGTGGTCATGGTGGCGCCACGGCTATTGTCAATAAATCCGGACAATTTCTGGATTGCAGTTGTTTTAATGGTAATGGGCTGCTTGGAGTCATTGTTGATGTAGTTTATGAGTGCTCGGATATCAGTAAGCGACACAAACGGGAGCTGTGATGCGCTGGTTGACGGGAGGTATTTCGGGATGGTGGCCTTCAAGTCATAAAGCTTCAATTTCAAATTAACCATAACATACGGAGAATTCGACGCCGACTGAAGCGTATCGTCTTTGGATTTGGAAAACGTATAGTAAAGCGCCGATATGGCATCCTTTAACAACGAGGTATCGTCATTTCGATCGGCCGGGGTGTCGGTTGTTTTACGAGAAGTTATCATCGCGAAAAACTCACTGACAACTTCAGTGAGCTTCCTATACTCGGTCTCAAACTCAGACTTGTGCATCCTCGTTCTCGCCTCGTCCTCAGCCTGTTCCAAGCTGGGCAAGGTAATGTCTGCCACCACCTCCGCCTTGCCGTTGACTATCCAGTTGAACTTCAGTCTCGGGTTGGAACGGCTAATATCGCCCAAATCGATCGCGTCCAACTTGAAGCGAACCACGCTCCCACCAGCAGGAACATCCAAGAAATCATTTTGACGTTTATGTATGGTGAACATGGCATCGTTGATGGCGCCACTGGCATTGTTGGCGTTAAAGAAATCCAACAAGAGTCTATCACCACGCAACTGAGGCAAGTCACAGTTGAATATATTGATCGATAGTGGTGGGTCCTCACAGCGTCCGGCATCATCAGTACCATCATAGATTTGGATCACCGAGTCGTGGATTTTCACGTGGTGCAACTGGTAGTTGGAGTCGATGAATGCCGAACCATCCTCTCGATCTTCAATCTTCAACTCTTCAATCTCGTGAATATTCATATCGTACTGATAATGGATATTATCGTTTCTTCTGTACGATACCAGAAGCAGTTCCTGGCGGTGGTTGTAGTGGGCCACACCGGTGGCAGTGGAATCGTCACCATGCTGGTATACTTTCCCATTGAGCCCGTATATGTCCAACGTATAAATCAATCCATTTCCTTCATACCACTTGTTAAAGCTAAGCGTGACATCCACGGCTTCAACCTTGGCGTCTATGGAAACCGCCTTATTGTTCAAGGACACTATAGTTAGATTTTTGAACCGTAACTTGCCATCCTTAAACTCGGGCAATATCCCGCCCTTTTCAAACTGAATCTTCACCCCCAAACCAAATGCTAGTATAGAGCCAGTAATGTAGCCCAACACGCTCTTATCCTGCTTCTTTGTTGCAGCTTCTCCACTCTGCTCACTATCATCGTCGCTGGGAGTGTGTTTGAGTCTATCGTACAAATTGTCCAAGTAATGAACGCAGTACATGGCAGTCAACCCGAATGTCGTGGTTCCTAAAATGATCCAGAGCAAGTTTCCCATCACCAACCACGATATGAAGGCCGACATTATATCCCACGAAGAAGTTGACTTGGTGTTTCCTCGTAATAATGGCCATTTGATGTGGATGAGCATCCGTGAGAGTTTATTGGTGGTTTGGGATAGCAAGGCAGCCTTGGTGATTTGTGATTTTAGCTGGCGGTCCGAGTCATTGATACTTGGCTTATTGGGGGATGGTGATGGTGATGGCGACAGTGACGGTGCCGGTACAAACGGTTTCTGGGAAAACTGGCCCCTGGTGGTGCTAAAGTGTCGTATACAGTTCTGGAGGGTCGAGACCTGGGTCTGCTTTCTCCACTGTGTACGATAATAACTGGAAAGTATCGACCGAGAGAGCACCGAGACCGTGGCCAAAGAGGTGCACTTAGTTCGCACTAAATATTGGGGTATGGCGGTGTGGCTGCCGCGTAGCGCCAGTATCCCAGTCATAAATGCGGTACTTCCTCGTGTCTACCTATTGACTCGGGTCTGTCTTCCCCAAATCTAAGCAATATTACGAGGGAATGAAGTTGGGTACTGCGTGGGGGGAGGAAAGGGGGAATGAGTTGGTCGCAGTGGGAACAAATCTACTACCTATCTCTCTGAAAACGTAAAGATACAATAATGTGATTTCTTACTATTGAAAAGATGTGGAAATGTTCATAGTTATATGTCTAATGTCTACCAATGAGAAGGACAAGGAATTTTTTTTTTTTCGCCCTTTTTTTTCTTTTTTTTTGTCTTTTGCTTTGCTTTATTTTTTTTTGTTTTCTGTTTGTTTTATTTTTTTTCTTTGTCTTTCGGGGAATAAGAACAAACGATGTTATGGAGGTTTCCGGGGATTGGTTCAATACATATAAAGAGCAGATTTGGTGATTGGCCAGGAAGGGGGGGAGGATTACTGTTAGAAAAGATATCGGTTGTTTTCGGTATATGTCTGTATGGTATAGTTTCCAGGTCTTTTGTCGTGCCAGATACGTCAAGGACAAGATGAATTCCGGATTTGCGGGATTAGGAGAGGATTCCTCTTTAATGTGAATAAGCTTTCCCAATACTCACACACACACACATACACACACGAGAATACATAAAAAAAGAAATGGCCAAGTTCTTCGTCTATTTGGATATAGCTGTGGTTTATGAAACGTTTGTTGTAATTTGGAGACCTTTATTGCTGAGAGAAACCCCTAATTAGGTGATTTCTTGTTTGTTAGTGAGGGGGTCAGCTGGGTGTAGAAATAGTTTTCCTTGGTTATTTCGTGCGGTTATTTGTACGAGGTTGTTTTTTTTGTTTTTTTTTGCACCCAAAGTGTGTAGGGACTAACCAGAGATGGGTTTATTGGTTGTTCTTGCAAATGGGTTTCCTGGTTGCCAGAGCTATGTTTATTGGTTGTTCTTGCAAATGGACACTCTCACAAGTTGGTTTGGTGTTAGTCTCTGAGAACGTGGCCGTGTCCAATGATTTATGCCCTATATGGTGGTGCCGGGCTATTCTAATTGGACTACCGCAACCAGCATTCACCAGCACTCATCCCACCCGTGGAATTTCCAAGTCTTATACCCAATTCTCTAGATTATACACCAAGCGCGTATCGAAGAGACCACGTCTCTGACCCTGCCACCGACACCACCACCACCACCATGTCTCTAACATGCCCACCCATACTAACCTGTAAACTGATCCAGACAACCTACAATAAATGATTTCTTTTTTTTTGTTTTTTTTTTCTTCTGATTCTTTTTTTTTTTTAATGAGATGAGGTTCGTTTTTCAATTACTCTGTATACCTAACAAACCATCCTAGTCCACTCCCTTGTAGACTCTTTTCATATACAAACCATTTACAAACCTTACGCTCCGCCGTAGATATATCCCCGCCTAACCCAGCACACCCATCATGGCCGCTCCTACTGCTCTTAAACCCAGTCCCGAGTCGACTACTCCAACTATAGATCAACAAATATCCCAGCCACAAGAACCAGAAGATGACGAAGAAATGTTAATAGATACCACCTCGGTTCCCACTGAAGAGACAACAAACCCATCCACAGAAGACACACAGCCTTCAGAGACCACCCCGGAATCCACCAACCTCGTTCTCGATGAATCTGGTAAACCAAAATTCGCCGCAGCATCGAAATCAGCCATGAAAGTCAAGCTAGAGTCAAGAAAAGTGCCAGTACCACCACACAGAATGACCCCCTTGAAATCGGTGTGGGCTAAAATATACCCGCCATTAGTGGACCATTTGAAATTGCAGGTTAGAATGAACTTGAAGTCGAAAACCGTGGAATTGAAAACCAATAAATTCACTACCGACCCAGGGGCATTGCAAAAGGGTGCCGACTTCATCAAGGCGTTCACTTTGGGATTCGATGTTGACGATGCCATCGCTTTGTTACGATTGGACGACTTGTATATCGAAACCTTTGAAATCAAGGATGTGAAAACCTTGACCGGTGACCACTTGTCGAGAGCTATTGGGAGAATTGCCGGTAAGGACGGTAAAACCAAGTTTGCCATTGAAAATGCCACCCGTACCAGAATCGTATTGGCCGACTCCAAAATCCACATTTTCGGTGGGTTTACCCATATCAGAATGGCCAGAGAGGCGGTGGTTTCTTTGATTTTGGGTTCACCTCCAGGTAAGGTGTATGGGAACTTGCGTACTGTGGCTTCGAGAATGAAGGAGCGTTATTAGGTTGTGTATGTTGTATATTAGAGTGAGGTATTCTACTTATTGAAGCTGGTGCCGAAATGGATAGAGCTTATTTAGACGTTGGTATTATTGCTGAGTAGCGTTATAAATAGTTTACTGTTAATTAGGAATCGCCAATTACAAGTGGGGGAATGGCACAAGACCAAAACACAAAACCAGCTCCAACTCAAGTCTATAACCCTTCTAACAAATCCCCCTCTAAATCATCAACTTCCTCTGCACCCTGGCCATCTCCAGGTAACAATTCCTTCAAGTCCAAATCTAGTCTCATGGCATAAGCATCCTCGCCGTCCTGGTAGTATCCCTTTTCGATCGACTTGACCTCAAAGTTTAACGAATCACGATACAAGTGTAATGCAGCCCTATTGGATTTCCTCACATGTAAACTAACATACTTGGCATCAAAACTCTCACACATGGCATACAACGATTGTCGCATCAACTTTTCCGCTATACCCATACGACGATAAGTTCTCATCACTGAAAGCGATGTGATATGGCCGTGAGGAGTCTTGTCTTCGGCTTCTGGATCATCCTCCATCTTGCCGAGCACGTACCCAACAATCTTTTCTCCGTTCCCAATATATGCTGGGTCACCTTTAGGGTCGGTGGGTTTGGTGGTGGAGGAAAGACCCGGAACCAAGTCTTCGTAGGTGGTGGCGACAAATGAAGCTTGGGGCCACAGAAGAATATGGTACATGTAATATTTCAACTGGTAGTTTTCGGGCAAGTTGTGCAAGTTGGCATTTTGCATTGCCTGTATATCGTTGATTGTGGCCTGTCTAATGGTGATACCCATGGCGTGTGGTTGATAATACGAACTGGATACAGCTTTTTTTTTATTATTTTAGGAAAACCAAACTAGTGTCGGGGAAATGCAATCTTCTAAATGTATAAATATAATGCTGGGTAAGCCGAAGTATGTAGGCACGTCTATACGGTGATTCCTCCCGAGCTGGCACTAGATAGTTCGACGGTGAAGGAAGTTATTCACAAAGTGAAAAAAAAAATAAAAAAAATAAAAAAAAATTGGCTCGTAGTTTCTTCGCCTGGGAAAGTTTGTTAGTGATGCCAATTATGGTTACTATGAGTCTATGGTGTAACTGTTGGTACATATCTGTTTATATATATACATATAAAACTAATACACATTTATACATTTCTCTGCTCCTACCTCAAGTTCTCTCTAACTATTACCGAATCGTCAAACTTAATTAGAAACACCGTGCGCAATGGCCATCCCTCTATTGGAACCAAATGGGCCGTGACCCCAGCATAGAAACCAGCACTATCCAACGCTCCTTCGATTATCCCCGCCACAAACGCCGCGCAGTTTAAATTACCATAATCCTTGGGAATATTAACGAACCGACTCAACATCGGCACATTCTCAATAATCATATACTCGTTGGCTACGTCCAGAGACTTCTCTAGCTCCTGGGCCGGCTTGCCAAATATCGTCCGCCAAAATACCCCATGGATAAAATGTAACATATCAATAAGCTTGATTTCCCGCTTGCTGATTTTGAACCCCTCCCGTAGTTTGATTAATTCAAGGTACCGCTGTCCTATCGGGTACCCGAGTCCGTTTAATCTCATTTCGAGATCATGGATTCCCCGACTTTTCTTATGCGACCAGTTGACAATCTCGCAGAAAAAAAACGATAAACTGGAAAGGTTTATTTCGTGCGGTTTCTTATTGGTGATGTTGCGATCATATATGGATGTTATGTTGGTGGATAGTGTTCGTTTGGTGAGAAGTAAATTGGATGTTTCTTGGGTTATCGCGTTGGACGCGGGTCCAAGGGCAGAGTTGTAGCCAAATCCCGAAGGTAACTTATCCAAAATGGTTAATTTTGCAAGCGAAGTCGTGCTGGGGAGTATTAGATCGTCATAGCGAGACATTGTGCGTGTTGGTGAAGCGTGGCGATGGTGGTGGTGATCGGTATCGCTGATGTCTACTTTGAGGTTTTTCGTCTTCGTGGTGGTTGAGCAAAGAAGGAAGGGGAAAAAGAAAAAAAGTTGCTACCCATATGGTAGCGCAACGGGTGCCGGTTTTTCAGAGTTCACTCTTCTCCCCCATTTGGTGTAGTTGGGTTGCACGGTGTACCGAGTATGAGGAGTCCAGTTAAGAGTATGTATGAGCTTATTTTGGGTCTCGGGGGGTTTATGGCCATTTCCCGAGAAATGAAAGTTCTGATCTCTTCCTGGTGCAAATCACCCTAGCATTTCTCTGGGGCGACAGGACATTTTGCAACCATTGCCGGTTTAGCTAACCAGGGAATACATATAGGACAATTCAAGCATGTCAAGAGAAGGAGAGGCAAGGGTAAACCGATATCTCTGAATGTTTTACGAGATATATTCAGCCCGGTGCCGCTGTCACCAAATGTTAACCTTTCAATCGTGGCGGCATCCACGCCAGTGAGGTGGAAAGTGACCCAGCCAAAGGAGGAACCCTCAAAGGAGCGTGGAAACAACACCAGCGGCGAATTTAACCACTCAGTTCCCCGGCGTGTATCTAGGAATGGGTCTACGAATGTTGATAGTACAAGGAGAGAATCCATCCGGGTGGATAAATACATGGGCAGTTGTTTACAATCTGCGCCAATACCGGCTCTAAGGACGTCACCAGGACTCGCTTATGAAGATGCACGGATTGATACTTGTAGCCAATCGAAAGAGTTGGCACAATCCGTACCTGCCAATGTAATTCCATGTCCTGAAAATCTGGGAACCAATTCAGGAGCAGGTTTAGATGGTGCTGCAGGAAGCAACCACGGACCGACTACTCCCATAGAGGACCTGCACAGTAATCTCCTTTGGGGTTCTTTGCCAATAGACAATTCGGTCGAATTGCCACTCCCATTACGTTTTCAGTATTCCCCTGGTGCACCCCACCAGCCAATTGGACGAGAATCAAGTGCAGTCTACACCCCCAATGCAAGTCCATTTCAATTGGAGGGTAGCGTATCCCCGGACTCCGAGCACCCAGCAGTAGATGAATGCGGTAAAGATCTATCAAGCAGAAGCAGGGCACTAGAAAATACTAGTAATCTGCCGAAGCACTCTCTGTCCATTCATGGTATTACAGTTTCCGCGGTTCTAGGAGAGAAAACGCAACAATTGAAGCAAGCGTTGAATATTTGTGGGATGGCGGGTGTTTGCCGGGGAGATTTGTCCAGAGATGAACTTGGTCTTGCGAAGCTGCAATTATTGCAAAAAAACTCGACAAAGCTGCAAAATATTTTCTTCTGCAGCAATATCGACATTTACCCTGAACACACACCCAGAAACCACCTCGGTGATTGTAAACGTGTATCTCATTGCATCTTCCCCGGTAAGGATGGGCCACTGATGGACAGAGATAGTAATGTTACTTTGCAGGAGAACTCCTCAGTTCAAATCGAGCAACTAACCGCCTCGGGTGCACCAGCTCTACCCAATGCTGCTAGCCAGATATCCACTGAGAAAAGGAGTCAGCAACACACTTTTGCATTTCCCTACAGTAGTTCATACACGACGAATGATACTGGTCGGATGTCCCGGCCCACCATAGACGTGGCTGTAAACATGGATGGTTTGACAGGCCGCAAAAGCCACACTCCAACAGAAAACAACCAGACTGCAAGAGAAAATTTGCAGCCAAGTGCCACTGCAAGCAAATCGGCCAACATGCAAGACTATTGCCGGCACGGCCAACTACTTCCACCCCTCTCCCTGTCAAAGCTGTCTGGAGTCATGCTTGATGAAATACATGTTATATCTTTCATCGATGACTCACCCGGCTACAGTATTCTGTATACTGGAAATACCGGCAGATTGCAGTGGCTGCATAACCCACTCCAGTCCACGGGTGCACCAGGATCATCATCAGCAGCGCATAGTCGCATTACAACCCACACAAGCCAAGTGTCAACTCATACATTGCCGCCAACCTCCACAGCTCCGCCACAATCAAGTTGGCCGCTGGATACTGGGAATAGAGACCATGGCAATGACAACCCCGCAATGATATCGGTTGGACAACCGACAAAAGAACATAAAAACATGCCTGATATCAATCTAGACCAAATAGACCAGCTTCAATTACACTTGCAGAGGTACCTGGGCCCTCCGCTATTCAGATACTTGGCTAGACAGGCTAAGGAACAGAAGCAAAAACAACCCCTCGAGCAATTCCACCTTCCACAAGGGAACACCGACCCCAAAGAGCTACAACAAAAAAGTCCACCCTGGGTGCACTCTCCTGACCCCATTAACCTTTTACAGCTTGAGTAACCGCCCCCATTATGGCCAATTCTCCAATGGTTAAAAAAAATATATGTATATAATTATACACCACACCTCCTCGGCGGCATAACCTACTCTATTACATGAAATCATCGTCGCCAAAATCATCGTCGAAATCATCCATACCATCGAATGCATCCTTCTTGAACCCAGCTGCGCCAACGTTGGGTCTAGCGGCTGGCTTGGCCTTTTTCTTACCGGCACCACCAGTGGCAGTCCCACCGGCCTTCTTCAACCGGGCCACTCTTTCGGCTCTTTCCTTTTCCTTGGCCACCATTTCCAATGTCGAAACAACCTTTCTCAAATTCTCCAACGATAACGGCTTGGCCAAGTCTCTAATCAAGTCAATCGCCAAATTCGACGCATACAACAACGGAGAGTCCTCGCTTAACTGAGTAAGCGACGTACCCAAGGATTTCCTCAACTTCTCATACTCCTGTTTGTTGGCTGGTTGGAACAATGGGTGCTCTTCCAAAGGAGTATCTTTAGTTAACACTGGCCGTCTGGCAGCAGCAGCAAGGGCAGCCTTGGTTGCCTTTTCACGAGGGTGGGCAAATGGATCATCTTCGCCGTCGTCATCACCTGCTACACCCAACCCGCCAAACAAGTCGGCGGCGTGGTTCAAATCAGACGACAATTCTGCCTTCTTCAACAACTCCTTTCTCGTGA
The DNA here is from genome assembly GCA_030572135.1 of Intestinozyma alai. Lineage (NCBI taxonomy): Eukaryota > Fungi > Ascomycota > Pichiomycetes > Serinales > Debaryomycetaceae > Intestinozyma > Intestinozyma alai. The sequence continues at coordinate 35,472 of JAJLZI010000078.1, forward strand.
CTTCATCCAACTGTTCAAACGCATCAATCTCGGACTTTTTGGCATCCTTTTTGGATTTTTCTTGTTGCTGTTTCTTCTTAGCGGCAGCTTCGCGTTCGGCCTTCTCCTTAGCGGCTTTGGCCTTGATTTCATCTTCATCTACATCCCATGATTCCAAAACTGGGTCGTCGTCTTCGGCCTCGTCTTCCCACGAAACCGCAGCTGCCGCGTTACTTTTTGAAGCAGCAGGAATATCGAAATTTTCGTCGTCCCAGGACATTATGCTCGTTTATTTGCAAGTGTTTCTATTAGTCCAACGCCCACAGCTGATTCAACATAAATTTTTCCAGCTATGCCATCTGGTGCACCGGAGTCGGAGACACACAATTTTTTTTTTTTTGCTTTAGCGTGGTGGAACTTTCCAGAGATGTGCTGGTTATCTGCAGGAAATATCTGTTGTTGTGGATAGGGCATGTCAGAAGATATGGAGATCTGGTGTGTGTGGGGGGGGGAGTAGAGGTATTCCGAGGGCGTTGTTGGGTGCTGAGTGGGGACTGTGGGAGAGGTGATGTACTTCCCAGTATGGTTAGCATGGGAGATCTATAGATTATAGGGCTATATAGGAGAAGGCCAGCACACTATATGTGCCACCCAATATACATGTTATTGGTTAGAGATTACTGTTTTCTCACTGTCTTCCTGTTGTCCTCTTACTATCTTCCTACTGTCTTCCTGCTGTCCTCTTACTATCTTCTTGAGGGCAATATGTATATCCTACCCCCGAAATCTCGCTCGGCATTGCCACCGCACTACCTGGTCCACCACCCCCGCACTAGCCGGAATGAGGAAAGACCCGTGACTCCACCAGCCTCAGCACCGATCCTCACGTTCGGCATGTCATCTCACCAACATGAACCAATATGGTAGCGCCACCGAATCACGAGATGTCGAAAAAATTTTTTAATGACATCACCAAAAACCACCCGACGCGGAGACAAGGAATGGGAACAAGCGGAAATGTGAACTGACAACTTTGTGTACAGACCCGACAATACGGCTAGGACGGTTACCGAGGTGAAAGAGGGAAACGAAATTTGCTGGGATGCGTAGTGTCACACGAAGAAGATTCCAGGTGCTGTTGGACGGGCAATAGACGAAAGGTGTGCGTGTGTGTGTGTATGTGTGTACTCCATTCCAGACAAAAGAAAAGACCAGAAAAGGGCATACAACGTAAAGCAGGAGGATGACATACCCTCCCTGACCAAGCAACACAGCAATGTCACTTCTACACTGACTATACCCTAAGTATCACGGTAACCCCCCAGCCATACAGATCGCTTACCAAACCAGACGTTCCCCCCACTGGCAAGACAACCATCTCCACAATCATCATACCCAATTAGCCCGACAAATACAAGGAAAACGGCCCCCAGCCAAGAACCCTAACCAGAAGAGTAGATCTCTGAATCTCCTGGTGTTGTCACGTTTTTCGGTAAGATACGGGCGGGAAGAAGGAAGCAATCTCAGCCCCTCCTAGAGAAAAGAACAACAACAAAAAAAATAATTAGTAGGTTTGCGGCTATACACTGCAACAGGGCAACATTTCCCGAGATATGACTTTCTGCATTTATACCTCACCACATTTATGACTTCACCAATATTGTCATTACATGGTATGCGTTTCACCTATTTCCCGGAGGATTTATTTTCATTTGGTCATAACAATAGCGGCCCTTACGTAAGTATCTGGGTTCCCATTTATCATTGTTATTGTTATTGATATTATTATTACGGTTGATAAACATAGCAATTCACACACACATACACACACACTAGAAATTCCATGGAAAAGTGACTTGATAAGTGACGAGAATGACAAGAAAATATTTACACCGTCACCCCTTGTAAAAGCTTCGCCAAAGAATAATGGATACGGACTAAATAAACACTAGTTCCAACCTCGAAGAATTTCTTTTCTCCTAGTCATTCTTAGTTCTGGTATACCAAGTGGGGCGGGAAAAGAAAAGCCAGATATGCATCCAGGTAAAAATAATAAAGACCTTTCACCATCATGAATATTTGATGACACAACTTTTCCTTTCCTTTCTTCTGGATGAACCCTTTATTTGCATTTATAAATAAGCACCAGCTAATCGAACTACAACTACAACCACAATAACGAACTTTATTTGGTTAACATTCTACCAAGCTACAACCACTATAGAGATACGTTCCCTGATTTTGCACTGCATAACCAGGCACTTTTTCTTTTTTCTGGTTCCGTCTTTATTTTCTTTATTTTCTTTATTTCCTTTTTTTTGCCCATCGTAGGAGCCCTTCTCACGTACCCGGGAGTTCCTATAACAAGACTTAGTTCATCTGTTCCTTGTGTTTCCCAGATAGAGTACCACGGGGAAGCATTTCCTTCACCAAGATAGACGACTCAGAACCCTCTTTCCTTGTCGTGCGCGCCACATGCACCAAGAACCCCGGTCCCTACCTATGCCGTTGATCGACTCCGATACCGTGATCCCGGGAATCGATGATCCCGAGACTCTTATCGCCTGGATCAGTGAAAACAATATAACCTTTCACCCACAGTTATCAATTGAAAATTCCCCCTTGGGTGGTATAGGTCTTTTTTTCACCAACGCAGAAACCGAAACCAAAACCGAAACCAAAACCGAAACCAAAACCAAAACCGAAACCAAAACCACAACCGCAACGGAAACGGAAACAACCACCACACCCTCCACTGACCTTCCTCTAGAGATTCTCAGAATCCCCCGAACAGCCATATATGACATCCTAACCCTCCTCACACCACTCGAAGAACTCAAAGCCCGAGATAGCACGTATATGGGGCGAATGCCGGTTAAGGAGTCGGAGCTCATTATGAATTTCCTTAGTTTACTAGAGCCCCAGACCGAAACCCATATCCTATGTTCGTACTTTCTCGCCTTCAAAGCCATTGAAGCGTTAAGGAAAAAGTATAGCAAGCACGCCTACTACTTGGAGTCTCCTAGCCACAAATTTGATGTCTATTTGTCTATACTAAGCGCCACCTGGACTTTGCAGTGTCCCCCATTGCTAGACGAGGATGACGATTACCACGATGCGTTTATTCTGAAGTATGCCGGTATGAGTAAGCGAATCAAGAACGAGTACGAATCATTGATGCAGCAGCTAACCATACTATACGAAGACTCGGTTGATTTTCGAGAACTAGTGCCATTCGAAACCACATACCAAATCTTCCAAGCCGTGCGGTCACGGACGCTAGAAATACCCCGGGACATCGAAAAGGAGCACCACGTCCACGATAAACAAGCCCAGCAGGATGAAGAGGAATTTGAGAAAATCAGCCACGACTTGTCGGAAATGGCGCTTACACTAGACGTGAAGACGAAAAAGCTATTCGCGGGCGAGGATAAACGCGATTACGTCATTGATGTCACCCTTGTGCCCATACTTGACTTTGCCAACCACGACCATAACCACAATGCCTACTTTGACGTGGACCCGGAAAACAACGATATCCTCCTCAAGTTGAACCACCAGTTGTCAGGCAAGTTTGAAGTGACCATTAGTTATAGCCCCGAAGATCTGATCCAGGACTTTGTATATACTTATGGGTTTATCCCCAAGCCGGCCAGCCACTTTCAGCTTTTTGAGTTGAAACTCGACCATGTTTTGGAGGACTTCAAGTTGGATGGGCTTTTCCTTGCGAAATGGCTCCGTATCCTCCCGCAAATCCAGCTCGTGATTTCCAAGACGGACGTGTACTTCAACTTCTTTAACAACAACCTCCCGTTGCTATTTATCCCGGGACTAACGTATAACATGAACTGGGAGGATCTCTTGATTGAGCATTTCCGGGTGTTTAACGATATCCCCAGTGACTACGATTTGGATATTGCCGATGAAGAGTTGCAGAATATGTTTGCGTACCAGGAGACCAACTGCGACTTTATCAATGGGATCGATCCCATCGGGTTACTCTATAACGGCCAGCCTGTGGTGAAGGACATCTCGTCGATTCTCGAGTTAACTGGTAATGATACCCCGGACAAGTTTAAGTATTTGGTGGAAGAGTGTATTGCGTTTTTGGTGAAATACATGAAGGATCACTTACAGGTGGTTAAGAAGCAAACCTGGACATCGGAAAACAACTTTGACGAGTTGTTGCTGTCATACCGTGACTTCCAAGAACGTACTCTAGCGAGAATAGTTGATAAGTACGAACGGGACCCCGACAGTCTTATTTTACCCGAGCATTTGGCCAAGCCGGAGTGGGAGGTGGAGTACCGGTCCAAGCCGCGAGAGTTGAAATTGGACACGCTGCAGTAAGTTTGTCTTTTTTTGAAAATCCGAGAGTCCAGGTTGTTTTTTGTGGAGAGGCATTTAATGCCTGATCAGTTAATACTATTACATAGTAGTAGAAGTATATAGACCAACATAGAAACTTTAAAGATTTCTCTTGCTTTTCTTTTTTTCTTGTTCTGTTTATGTCATTTTCCATTGTCAGTGTGGATGTCCTTACTAAGATGAAAGAAAATACACCGCTTTAGCCATCTTAGTAATTAGGTCATTTGTAATCTCGGATCAATATCCCCAAGTATGCACCTTTTCCGTGGGGAGATGGCGATTACTAATTTCAATCTCCGACCTGGCACGTGACATTCCGACTTTGATGGGATTGTCCGTTGCTTACTTTTTTTTTTGGTTCTCTTTTCGGTGCATCGCTGGTCTCGAAGTATGGCTAATCACGTAAGCTTCTGCGGCAATAAGGAACGACAAAGCCAAAAAAAAGAAAAGGTGAACAATGTGCTGGAGTATAAAAGGGTCCAAATCCCCCCAACAGATTCGGACTTGTTTTTCTTTTCCAACAGTACAGTTAATTAACTTTATACATATATATATATACAATGGTTGCCGCTATTACCTCTAGACAAGAATTCGACGACGCCCTCAAGTTTGAAGGTCTTGTTGTTGTAGATTTCTTCGCCACTTGGTGTGGTCCATGTAAGATGATTGCTCCATTGTTGGACAAATTCTCCCAAGAATACACCCAAGTGAAGTTCATCAAGGTTGATGTTGACCAGTTCGGTGATATTGCCCAGGAATACAACATCACCAGTATGCCAACTTTTATCTTTTTGAAGGGTGGCAAGGAGATCCATAAGGTTATTGCTGCCAACCCTGCTGCTTTGAAGCAGGCCATTGTTGCCAATGCTTAAACCAAGCCATAGGTGGGGTTTTTCAGGATTGATTGTGTTATGTTTTTTTGTTTGTAAATTTATCTCTGCTTGTGTACTAGTTTATAATACATATTTGGTATTATTATGGTGTTTGGTGGGTTTCCGCGCAAACATGAAATTGTAGTCTTTAATTAGTTGTAGAGCCATTTTAACCAGTCATTGGTGTACCGAAACCTCGGACCATTCACCTCTGAACGGGCCAATAACCAAAAATATCACACAAACCAATTCCTAAGTCACGGCGTTTGCATTTTTGGTGTGTATACAAGACCAGCCAATTCCACCAGACAGGTATATGGGTAACACACGGGGACATAATCACCAGGGTGATAATGGCCTACCCGCCCTATCGAAGAATGGGTTTGGACTTCAAACGACTCATTTTTACCCAATGTAGATGGACTCTACCTGCAAGGCCAGGAAACATCGCCAAAAATCCCCCTCCTCTCACACACATATCGTCATAACTAACTTTTTCATTAAAGTAAATAACCTAATTCTACACACGCGGCCCGGCCAGACTAATAAACTCCCGAACAATATCCAACTGCATTAGCTCTTGCCATTTCCCCCGCTCCTTCCCATTATCCTTATTGCCAAACCAAATCAATAAAATCTCGTAAATCAAGTAGTACTGTCTCACATTCTGCACCATGGAGATTCTTTGCTTTCTAAAATCGTTGACAATATCATAGATGGGGTCTTCAGCAAGCTGCAATTCTCCATCCTGTAACATATTAATAAGCAAATCCACCGTGCATAAAGTTCCTGTGCGTCCACACCCAGCCGAACAGTGCACCAAAGTGGGATATTGCGACGTCGGTGCACTATTCTCGAGCACGTGTTGTTTCAAACACACAACCTGCAAGATCTGTTCCGGGTGTATAACCGTGCCCATATCAGGCCAGCCCACAAGCTGAACTTGGATAACATTATGCTCCTCACCACCATTTTTCTTCACCGTGAACGTCCGCAAGGTAATGTCGTCGTGCACCAGCTGTTTCAGATTCAATTGCACCGTTATACTATCGTCACCTGAGCAATACACACCCGTCCTCCAGAATGGCGAACACTTGATGATTCCATTCTCGATTTCGTCTGTAAGAGAGATAATCAACCTGGTTTTTTGATTATGGATGCATTTCCAGAAATCACCCATAGTATCATCCAACGGGCCCTGAGTGGCAATATAGTTCAATTGCACCGACTGGTCACGGGTGCTTTTCTTATCGGTGGAGCTCTGAAGAACATGCGACTGGATATAACTCGCATTTATGTAATTGTCAATACAATTACAATTGCGGCTGCAATGCTGCTTCTGTTCTCCATCCCCGTCATTCAACTTTACCCGGGAATGATCATACAAAAATATATCCTTATACCGGTTCTTGTGTCCGTACTCAATACCACAATTCACCTGGGGTGGCTCCTCATTAAATGGCGACACTCCGGCACTGGCGGGGTTGGGAGACAAGCTCAACGCAGCAATCAACCGCTTCTGTTCCAACTTTTCCAAGTTGTAGAAATCGCGATTAATGGTTTCCATCAGCGGAGTGGCAGATGTGGGAGATACCATAATCGAGGCTCGTAGCCACGGCGGAAGTGTCAATAAATCCGACGGTATGTTGTGCAACTTGAACAAGTTGGCACCGTTGATTTCTAGCTGCGTGGGAGTAGAACGTGACCCGGTGGAATTGTAGCTGGACTGGATACCGGGAGTAAGCAACTCTTCGTTATGTCTCAATTTGAAGATCTTGGGGGTTGATTTGCAGGTGGCCAGGAGACTAAAGTTCTGCAAAATTGGCGTGTTTAGCCGGTCAACCGAGTTGACTGAAGTCGACGACAGTGGCGTGGACTTGTGATACTGTGATATTTCCGAAAGCGAATGTGACCGCGACTTTGGCGGAACAATTATTGGTGGGAGGTAATTGTTCAAGTTCAGCGACGTGGTTCCTGATTGCAGCAGCAACAGCAGCAGCACTGGCGCCAAAAACGGATTTCCAATCTGGCCCGTCTGACCCGTCTCAGTTGCCAAACCTTGGTTCTGGTCCTCAGTAGAGCTGCCCGACTCAAATAATGTCGGGTACAACTTGTTAAACTGGGTAAAGTTGGTATCGACGAGATAAATGTCACACTTGATGACTTGAAACCGCTCGCAACTAACAATCTTATTACATATATGATACAAGTTGGACGAATTCTGCTGTCCATCATAAACAATTATACTACCACCTTTGGGGTCGTCAAGGAACCGAGAGAACCGTTTGCTTTCATACTCGGGGAGAGAACTGATGCTTCTATCCAAGGAGAAATTGGCCCGCTTGAGAAGCGTAGACGGTAGACAAATATTCAATGCTGCTTTAATGTGCGATTTGGTGTATTCGGCATAGGGTCGGATATCAATAACGAGGTTTGTTTCCACATTCGACGCGATAATTGCCTTCATGTCGAGAGGAGACAAGTAGTGGATACGGCTAGAGAGTTTTTCTATTTGTGGTCGGAAGTTCTGGGTGGGGATATAGTTTATCCTTTTGGCCTGTTCTGTTTTCACCGAGTTGAAAGAAAGCTCCATTGGCGTTGATGTCAATAGTGGTGTGGTTATACCATTGGTGGCTGAGAGGGCTAGCGAAGGGAGTGTCACTTGCTTTTTTAGATGGGGCACAAACGTTGGTGGTAGTTGATTATGGTTTAAGTTGCTGGAGGATGGTTTCATAAAGTACGGGTTCTCCATAACCGAGGACTGGTTGGCCGGGACACTTTCAGTTGGCCGGGGGGTTGTTTCTGGCAACTCGGTACCGGAAACTGATGCGCCATCTCTATCTTCGTCTTCCTCAGCAAACGATAAAACCATCTTGTTCGGAAACGTGGCATTGGACGGGCCCAGGAAACTGATGTTGGGTATACGAGCTTCTGTGGCATGGCCTGGCTTCTGGAAATGTAGCCTTGGGGTAGTGGAGTCGTCAACTAGAGTGTCGGTGGAGTCCATGGACTTGCCTCGGTATGAGGACGTACAGTCAAAGATGGACAAGTCAGATGCATTGGAGATGATGGAGCTTATAGAGTCGTTGATGGACTTGGTACGGCCCAGCTGTGGCGGCTGTAGTCTGGCTACTGGTGGGCTTGTGGAAATGCAATGGTTCAGGACCGTCAGAAACTTGAACGAGGTGGAAAAGTAATCGGGACAAGTTTGTGATTTTGTCGAGACCGGTGATTTGGTTGTGGTTGTGGTTGTGGTGGTTGCCGTCGGTGTTGTTAGTGCTGCGGTGCTTGCGGCGGCTGTTGCAGTGGCAGACATGGAAGTGGAGGTTGATCCACGTCGTGGGGTTGGTGAGGTGGATGTTCCTGTGGACGCTGGGGATGGAGATGGGGATGGAAATGTGAATGATGAGTAGATGGGCGGTGACGTTACAACTGGGACCATCTAGGTGACTGCTTTTTGACTGACCACTGTGGCTAGGTGGTTGTTTGTAGTTGGTTGGGTTCCTTGCTTAAGAGTGTAAACGAAAGCCTCGTCTTTTTCTCTTAACAAACAAAAAAAAAAAATGGGGTTGGATCCTCTTGCCTGTGTCTGGATACTCGTAACCAGTGTCTACCTTTGACTGGATGGACGTACAGAAACACCAGAAATGGGGTGGGGTCTTCACAACAAAGCTTCTATTCTACGCAAAAACACTATGCCGCGCTTACAGCATACACATAGAGTATAACAAGAAACAAACACTGAATAATGGATAGGTAGAATAGGTGGTTCTCATATATATATAAAAAAAAAAAGAAAGCGAACCCACTAAATTGTGCAATACCAATAAAATTTATATACTAAGATAGAAGCGCAGTACAAAAAAAAAGAAAAGGCAGGAAAATAAAGACGCATAAAAAATAAATGTGAATGAGAGAGACTTATTATTGCGGAAATGGATTTCTATGACGTTATCCTTTCATTATTAATACGCACAACCACCAAAAAGGGGAGTGCGTTAGTAATAATATTTTTAATCTTAAACTAGAGGGAGAATCCAAACCAAAAAAATAAAATAAAATAAAATAAAATAAAATAAATAAATGCAATTCCTTTTATAAAATGAACAAGAAATGCTCCATGTCACCTCCTTCGGGATCCAATTGACGAAGGAGGGGTTCTAAATCACCAGGTCGAAATCGGAACACGCAGTTTGCGGGAACATATCTGGGAACTTGCGCTTGCGTGCTTGTACATGACGATGCTTCTAAAAATAATCTTGGATCGTGTTTGCTTTTGTCCCTTTCTAATGGGGCTACTTTCAGTGTGAAGTGTACAGCCTAGGCAAGAAAGAAAAAGTCTACAAGAAACACACCAAACAAGAAGAAAAAAAAAAGAAAAAGAAAAAGAAAGTATGTGACAAAGGTCAAATATAGTGTCTCAACAGGGGTCTAGACCGCTGGCGGATTTTTTGGAACCTCTTTTTTCGGGCACTAGCAAAACATTCGCAACGAGGACGTGATTTTATTTTATTTTTTTTTTTTTGTGTCTTTCCTGCTTGGGAAGAGTAACAAAATATCTCAGTTGCAGTAACAATTCGACTAACACAATGATATAAAATAATCTATTTTTATACAATGGCAGAAAGGTTTTTTATCTCTGGTTTAGTGGCATCAATAACAATCCACCCAAGAGTTTGCTGGTCTAGATTTCCTAGTCCACTTTATGAGGTGCATTTCTTGTCTCTACGGATCTCTCCACATTTCACTAGTGACGCATCGTATAGTGGGTTGCTGTTTTTGAACTGGTAGACACGCAGGGCTAGCACATGTGCCTGCACTTACAGAACCAGGCCATTGGTGGGGAAGCCCTCACTGGTGCACGCACCACCACACCAGAAAGAAAATAACTTCCCGAAAAGAAAAAACCATTGTTTTGCGCATACGAATATCTAACCCTGGGTACATTCAAATTACGAAATCGGGTAACACAACTAGCCGCGGCGGTTTACTTGGCGGGTGGTTAGGTGCGATTGCGTGTCTGTGGATCTTTCTTAGCAACACATAAAACGTTGTGCGTGGGTGTTGTTCACAATAATGGCTTCATCTCGAAGATGCGTTCTGGGTTGGTATACTTTTGCAAAGGACCGCGTGCCAGCACCGGTGGTATGACCCCAAAACAAAAACAATAAAAGAACGGTTCCAGAACTCATAACCCAGTGACGGAAACAAAAACGTAATGGATATGAGCACAGGGATCCTAAACGCATAGAGACGAAAATACGACTCAGCTGGTCAGGGTAATTGCAATGGGGAAAAAAAGGTTGTATCGGTTACATGCATGACATGTAACGTAGGTGTACCTGCGCACCCGTCCCCCTGGCAACTTCGGGTTGAACCTCGGTTATGGCCAACTTAGAGCTAGTGGTTAAATGGATGCGAAATTGCTGAAACCATAGGGAATAGCCGGTTATAGTAGCCCAGCAACACAACGGTTGGCCCTTGGTGTCTGCAGCTTAGCCACTGGCGCAGAATACGGTACCTTCCTCGTCCATACATATCCAATCACATCCATGCGTCGCTGGCAGATCTGAACAAACAGAGAAAAAGCCTCCTTCATCGCCTGGAACACAAAACCGGTCGTGGTTCCTTTTTTACCCGCCTACTTTGCTACGCCTGCTCCAGGGGGTATTACTAGGAGAAATAAGTAAAGTTGCTGTCTCATTACTGTAGCAAGCCGTTTCCGCTGACTCCTTACGTGTGTTCCATGAACTGGCCCCTAGCTCAGCATTGATTCTGCCAGGTCGGGGGGACATCCCTAAAGAGATACAATTAATCCAGACCATGCCCAAACTGTGGGGGTTTATTTTATTTTTTTGCCCACTCATTGAGGGTTAGGCTGTGACAATGTATTCTCGTAAATCCAGTTCATGATTGCTGTGTCCTATACAAGGCGTAATGAGATTCCCGTATCTGGTCTGGCGATAATCGGGAAGGTATGTCTGTAACAAGTGCAATAGCCCTGGTTACATTTGCTAGGTACACCAGGTTCGATATGCCTGTGAAACACGTTCATGTAAAGTGCGGTTCTTTTTGTTGTTGCAAACACAAAACTTCAAGCCGTTCCTATTGTTGTTTGGAAGCCTCCAGATTATTCTCCAACCAGTCACTGCACCACTTGGAATTGCAGCTATAGTTCCAGGTATGGAAATATCAAAACACTTGTGGGGGGGAGTTGGTGCAATCCAGAATTCCCCATCATAAATAAGCATTTTTCGTTTTGCATGATCTAAAGCGACAGGACACCAATGGGGGTGTTTCATCTCCTTGTTAATAATCCATTTCATGTTTCACGTTTACTCCCCCCCCTCCTTTCACCTCTGTTGATAGGGCTATTTTGGATTGGTTTCTCTGGTTAACCCAATACAACACCCGTTGCAGATGGAAATAGCACCGTTAGCAGGGACAAGAAATTACCCTCTCCCCCACTTTGCCATAACAATGTCGCCATTTGTACTTATCGCAGCAACAGGGTTGCTAGAGCCATCGACATGTGCGAAAGTGTAAACCTCGTCCGCTGAAAGATGTGGGGTAAGCATCCTATTCTATTGTCTACACAGATGAGTCTGAAGGTGTCCTGTTCTTATGTCTGGACTTTCCCTATAAAACTAAAAAATACATCAACCATGACATTAACCCGTGTCTTTCCCCAGGTAAACCTCCGCCGATCTCCGTGGTGGTTTCTGGTGTGGTGGTGGAAGCTTCAGTGGTCACTGGGGTCGACATTTTTGATGCGTCAAAAGGGTTCAGGTAGTTTACAAATCGGCAAAGATCACCAAACGTCAACCACGTCTTATCCAACGGGTAATCGGTACTCTTGTCAGATTGGTTAATCACCACCGGGATCATCCCACCGGTGGGTAATTTCCAATCTCGGTGACCAACCACCTCTAGAATGGACAGGATAAGATTTGTATGAGAAACCACACTAACTACTTTGACGCTGTCATTCCGGAAAATATCGGCTAGAAGAGTTGCAGCACGAAAACGGCGGTGCTGGGAATTCTCCCGGTAATTCTCGTTCCACAACTCGTCCTGGTTGGCAAACCCGTCCTCAAACCTGAACCGGGGGTAATTACCAGTTATGTAGTCTCGACTATGGCGTCGGCTTTCCGAGTCGATCCCGTATGTCTCCCGTGCAAGCTCCTTAATAGTGGCATCCTGGTCAGTGTGGTTTCTCCACGTTAAGTCCCACGTCTGTAGCGTTCTTCTTAGCGGACTGACAAAGTATAAATCGGGCACCGGGAACCCGTTGGTGCCGTGGATGGCCCGGGATAGGTTGCGAATCTGTTCCTGACCCAACGGGGTCAAGTTCGCATCCTCCCACTCCATGTCCCCGTTTCTGGCCTGGAATTGCCAGTAGCAGTCCCAGGATGATTTGGTGAAGTGGCTGGGAGCCACGTTATGGTACCCTTCTCCGTGCCGCTGAAGAAAGAACACCTTCGAATTGGCGCCTAGTTGAGATGTGAGGTTGGACCAGGTATAGTTGGGATAAAGCCCAAAGTTTGCGAGTGTGGTCCACGAGGTTGTGGCCGGGTCATTCTGTTTAAAGTACCCGGTTGTCGTGAAGAATACCGGGAGATGTGTAGTAGAGTTGAGGATGTGCCCGACACCCACTACGAGAAACATGGACAATAGAGTAAGCATTATGTACGGCAGAGTAAACATGGTTGATTGTACAAAGAAAAAGTAGGCCTCGCGTGACCATTAATGTGGATCTATCTATAGTCGTGATCATGTCATCGCAAGGCTATATTTTTTAATTCTATATGTATCTTCTGATTCCTGGGTAAATCCCTGACACAAGGCCAGGACTGTGGACTTGTCCGCATGACTCTGCATGGAGGGAGGCCGATATAGGTGACGTACATTGATGTACTGTAGATGTTTTCTCAAAGTTCGGTTCTTTTTCTTTGTGGTTTTTTCTCATTATTTCCCATGACGTCAGTGAAGCTACATGCATATACTGCAGGACACCAGGGTTTGTTTTCCAATCGGGTTTCCAATGGGTTCCAATGAGCTTTCTATGCCACTGACTATCACACTAAACTGGACATACAAGTTCGAACCATCTATGGTATAGAGAACAATATAAACACAAAATACAACTGTATATAAATGGGTGCAAAAAAAACACCCTTTCCTAGTCAACAACCTTGTCCGCAGGACAATAGTCCTCTATGGACTTCCATGGCTTGTCGAGATGGTAAAACTTGCTCTCGTCGTGCCGTCTAATGACCACCGGTATCATTTCCCCGGTGCTCGTGGTCCATTTGGCATGCTTGATCACCTTCAAGATCGATCTGATCGTCCCCGAATGCGAAACCAAACTGATTACTTTTTCACTAGGGTTATTGGCAAAAATATCATCTAGTAGCTGGGCTGCACGAAAGTTGCGGTGCTGGCTCAGCTCATGGGTGTCGTTCTGCCATTGCAAGTCTTGGTCCGTAAACCCGGGCTCAAATTCAACCCATGGGCAATTGGACGCAATGTAGCTGCGGGAGTGACGCTTGCTATCAGTGCCAATTCCGTATGTCTCCCGCGCCTGCTCCTTGACTATGGGGCTCCTGCTGGTGATGCCGGACCAGGTAAGCTCCCAAGTTTGCAAAGTCCTTCTTAATGGACTTGTATAGAAGACTCGGGGTATTGGGAACCCGGCATTTTTCGCAATGGCGCCCGACAACGCCCTTATTTGCTCCTGGCCCGCGGGCGTCAACTCAGCGTCCTCCCACTCAATCTCGCCGTCGCCCAGTTGCAACTGCCAGAAACACGACCAGTCGTTCGCGGTGTAATTATACGGAGCGACATTATGGAACCCCTCGCCGTGGCGCTGGAGCAAGAAGAGTTTGTAATCGCCAGGAAGCGTATTCAATTCAGATAGAAGTGATGACCACGTGTACTCGTCTTTAAGCCCAAAGTTGGGCAATGCAGCAAAAGTTTCATTGCAGGCAAAGGCTGATTCGTCGCTTTGTTTGAAAAAGGCCGAAGTGGTGGAGAAAATCGGGAGCGCAATTCTCTCGAAGGAAGGAAGCCGCAACACTACCTGGCATGAAACCGCCGCCAAAAAGTAGCAGGTAAGAACCAACATCGTTGGACGTTCTTCTTGGGATAGAACACTAGCGATATCGAGAATACCTCGGTGTTATATATCACTTGACTCCCATCCACACACATATACACGTGGGACACATTAATGGTTGTGTAAAGTAGGATGCGAAAAAAATAAATAATTAAACACCCGAGTGGTTATAAGGTGTTGTTGGATGTTCCATTGTTAGCGGGGATGTATCTATGATGTTTCATATAGACTCTCTCATTGGTGACATCGACAAATCCTTACCCATTCAAAAAGGTGTAACTATTGCAGCCAATTTTATTATTATTATTATTATTATTATTACACGGCGGATATGTACTTGACAAATCGGTTGCAACGTGCGGGTAACCCCAAACTTTTTTTTTCCAATATAAACAATGGCCCTTGTCTTAGTATGTGAATGTATAACACAAGTGTCTCTGGTTACTACTCATCGTCTATACCAACCTCATGTCATTAATCTATAATGATTCGGCCATCTACTGCTCCGACCATATCCCACTAGACTATAACAACATCAATACCAACTTCACCTATCCCATATCTACCCTTTTCTTTTGCCCCAAGTGTCAACTCCCCAAATCACCAGTACAAACAAGTTACACTATTGATAGCCGTTTCTGTTCCAATTGTCTCACTGAGTACCCGTCCCACCGACTAACATGTGGCAAGAACTGCTTTGCCTGTCCCGGGTGTCTGGCAACCTTAACTATCGTTATGCACGACCGTGATAATGGGAAATCGTTCACGTTTAAATGTGGCCATTGTGACTATGGGTACCTCACGGGGGTGATTTCTAAACCAATGTCGCTCCATAAAATACTCGATGAAGAAAAGCTCCGAGATCCTGACCAGTTCCATAAACTACACGATGCAATCAAGGATGGGGTCTTGAACTCAGACACCACGGAAGTTATGGAAGACCAACGAATACTCAAAACCCTCCAATTGGTTAGAAACAAGAAAAAGATGGCCGATCCAAATAACGACACCAACACAACCGCGCCGCTAAATCTACCCATTTGTAAATACCCCATTGCCAAGAAACTCACAAGTAAGAAAACCTATACCTGTTCCCAGTGCCATACAGTCCTACAAACGCTGGCCACAAAAACACCACCCACAATTAATAAATTTTCCATCAAATACAACGCTAATGACTATTTACCCAATATATGTATATCCAACATGTTCAATATGGAACGGTTTGTGCTGCTGGAAGTGAAATGCTGGGATTGTAAGCAAATCCTCCTTCTTCACTTTATAAATCCACTACGAGTGAAGGTCAAGTTAAATATCAGCATTCCCAGCACCATAACGGTTAATAAAGGACGTACAACGTTCAGGTTCACGATTCCAATCAATGAGTTGGTCTTGGGCGAATACTCGCCGTCAGTAAACATCATCAAGACTATTCCCACGGTATTCTTATCCAAGAATTCGCCAATGACGAAAACAGAGCTTATTTTGCGCAAAGGAGACGTGATCTATAAACCTCCACCAGATATCGAAGAGGTGGAGGAGAATTTGCTAGGAAATGTAGAGAATGGGCTCAATTGGTCATCGGTGCCGATTCTTATAACTGCCGACAATAACAACGAACCAGGTCCCGAACTAACGCTAAGGATCCCAATCTATGTTATATTGAACACAGAAACTTCTCGTGCCCGTAACCACGACTCCTTAAAAGGCTCTAATGTGCTATCGGCTGGTTACTGGCATATAGTAAATGTAGGTAGAGTTTCTCTCCAGCAGAACTAAAAATCAAGCACCAACACCCCAGCAACCTTGGCCAAGTGTCGAGAATCAAGCACGTCGCTTGTGTTTCCAGTTTCCGCCGATTCCTTCTCGGTTCTGTTTTCTTCTTCGGGAATATCGTCAACAAAGTCATCATCATCGTCTAGTCCTCCGCCCATAGTAAAATCATCACCAACCGCACTCCCATACTGGGATACGGTCTTGTCTACACCAGCAACATTATCTATACCATCCACCTTGGTTAATGTATCACCCTCTTCCATTCTCTCCTCGTTGGATCGAATTATGGCCTCGTTGATAAAGAGTTTTATGTACTCTGACGAAAGCTCAAGACTGGGCATAGTGATTCGGGTGTGTTTATGTTTGAACGAGACGTCTCGGAAAATTCTCGCAATTGTGGCAATAGGGATGCCAGACGTGCTGCTCGACTGGGATGGCTGGTCAGGCGTACTATTCATGTGAAGCAGGGGGGTTGGTATGACGTTACAAATAGTACGTTGTATGTCCTACCTAAAACCAATCACTAATTGTAGATGGGTTTTTTTGTTTTCTGCGTTTGGTAGCGCCGAATATATAAAGTTATTACCAATACAATTATGACTACTAAGGAACTACACTGTAGTGTATATTCTAGTCTATATGATAAGAACTATGTTTCTTCTACGTGGTAAGAACTGCCTCGACGATCTCTACCCCCCAAATCACCTCCCATTTCTTAATGCCCCAGCAGCCTCTCGTTCGGGTCAATCTTAAATATCTTATCGGGGTTTAAAATCCGCTTTGGATCCAACGCTAACTTAATCCGTCTCATCAAATCCACCGGAACATCACCAAGTTCCTCTAACAAGAACTCTCTCTTCCCAAACCCCACACCGTGCTCACCCGTACAGGTACCTTCGTAGACTAGTGCTCGCTTCACCATATTGTTAACCACCTCCTCAGCTATAGCTCTCTGGTCTGGCGTATACAATATAAAACTATGGGCGTTCCCATCGCCAATGTGCGCTACAAGCGTATTCTTTAACCCGTGCTTATCCACGTCTTCTTTGGTTTCGGTTAAAAACTGCGGAAGCCTCGAAATAGGCACTGCAGCATCAGTGGTCCACAACTGCATGCGGGGATCAATGTCCCGTCCGTGGTCTATGGTTGACCAAAGAGCTACTTTTCTCGCAGACCAGAGTTCAGTCTTCTCGGCTTCGTCAACGGCAAACTGGAAATCAAGTGAGTTATTATCGGCAGTAATGGTTTTCAATTGGTCAACTGTGCCCTGGATGACATGGCGATTGGGACCACCCACCTTGAGGAACAAAGTTGGCAGTTCCTGCCATTTCCGACTGGTTTCTCCCGTGAGATTCACCACTTGCATCATCTTATCGTCCAATAGCTCAATAGCGTTCAACTGCACTCCGGTCAAAAGTATATCGTTCACAGCATTGGCAGCATCGGTAATTGTGGTGAACGGTACTACAATCACTGATTCCTCTTTGGGTCTCACGTTTAAACGTAAGGTGGCCTCGGTGATGATCCCCAATGTACCTTCACTGCCCACAAACAACGAATTCAAATTGTAGCCCGCACTGGACTTCCTCGGACGCTGTTTGGTTTTCACCACGGTGCCATCCGCCAAAACCACCGTCAAACTAAGCACATTTTTATAGGTTTCTCCGTACCGGGTGGCATTGGGTCCCAGGGCATTATTAGAACAGATTCCTGCAATGGTAGCTCCGGGTCCGGGATCGGAACTAAATAGTAAGTTATAGTCTTCTAAGTAATCCAGAAGCTCTTCCCAACCAACCCCGCCTTGAACAATCACGTCCAAGTCGGTCGGGTTCACTTGGAGAATTTCCGACATTGACGAAATGTCAACCGTGATCCCACCCCGAGTAGGAACAAAATGCCCTTCAAGAGAAGACAAGCCACTAGTGGGAACTACGGGAATGGAGTACTTGTAGCATATTTTCATGATTCCAGAAACCTCTTCCGTCAGACGTGGGTATACCACATACTTGGGACGTTCATCGGGAGCAGCATGATGAGAGTTGAAATAAGTATCGGAATGGTTATCTAGTTCTTCCTGGTTGTTGCTGATGAGTAATGACTCATCGGTGGGGTTGGAACCGTCATTGTTGAGGAGAAGTTGTCGGATTTCTTTGATTCCTTGTTCCAATTGTTCTGGAGTGCAGTAGGTGGGGGAGTCAAGCTTGTCCAATGGTAAAGTGCACAAGGGTTCCAAGAATTGATGGTTGGTATCCACAGATTTGTGGGTTTGGGGAGTTCCTGTTACGTACTGGGATCCAATGTATCCGCCTATAGCAGAACCACATAAGAATAGTATTGTTGGTGTAATCCAGCGTTGTTTTGCTGCAGTGGGACCAGTGCTCATAAGTCTCTTTTGTGGAGAAAATGGCGGTGCCGAGATCCGACTCCGAAAAGACGACAATAATCTCTGTTTCAACATGGCGTAGGTTATGGTGCAGTTATAGGGTTTACCGGGCAAGAGTCAATGGCAACTACACTGGGGGAAGATATTGGGGGGTAAAAGAGGGATTATTCAATGGCTGGGGGGAGGGTGATTGGGAAAACCAACAATGTATCCCCCACAAAAAAGTGGGGGAATGTTTTAACTGACATTTGCGACACTTTGAAGACTTATGCGACATTGTTGGAGTAAAGTCGTGTTCCAAGGAAACATAGGAAACGACCATAAATCAAGTGTCACGGTATATTGAGAACATTACTATTAAATTAATAATATTATGGAAATAGGAGATTAAGAGAATCAAGGATTAGTATATATTTGGGTCAAATCTCTTAGAATAAGTAAATTTGTATAATTCTTTTCACTCAATTAAGCTTGAGTAAATAATAGAATGTATTAGATCGAGTTTACAGGAATTCAGAAAGTCTTTTAGACTTGATCTGAATAGCGTATGCCTATCTCAGATAAGTACCAATTCCAGTAGATCCTCTATAGCGTCGGATCATAGACATAAAAGAGATTCAACTCCCACCACCGAGTCTTCTGAGCTCTTGCAAACAGCTATTCCACAGAGATTGAACTCGTCGTGTCCCTGACGCAAATAAAAGATTGCATGTTACCACACGAGAGGGAACTATTATATATGGTGATGGCGTATATTATTGGCCAGGAAGATAAAGAGGGGACCTGGGAATGGAGAGTTGAAAAAGCTCTCCTATATTGACTCTTCTTTTGACATTTCCAATAATTTGTCCATCCCCAGTATCAAGAATGGGGATGGTGATTTTCCCAAATTTGCTACAATAATCTCACTATATATAGATAAAAGATATGGTATACACTGAACAAGTCACTATCGCGTGGGTTTACAAATTCTATCCCCTCTATGTAGCTATTATTACCTCATACTAGCCCAACTACTATTATACAATCGCCTATTCCAGCAGGATAGAGAGTAATTATAAACTAGTTCATACTTGCCATCATTATCTAGTTTCCGTCGTAGTACAAATATCACTCATTGTCAGAGAATGAACAGAGCAAGCCTGTCGTGTAGTAGTAACATAAAATCTTTTATTTGCGTCAGGGACACGACGAGTTCAATCTCTGTGGAATAGCTGTTTGCAAGAGCTCAGAAGACTCGGTGGTGGGAGTTGAATCTCTTTTATGTCTATGATCCGACGCTATAGAGGATCTACTGGAATTGGTACTTATCTGAGATAGGCATACGCTATTCAGATCAAGTCTAAAAGACTTTCTGAATTATTGTAAAAACCTCGATCTAATTTATGGTCGCTTCCTATGTTTCTGCAGCTATAGAGTGCAGTAGTTTACATGGGTAGTGATGTCCTCTACAGCATGAAATCTAGAATCAGTCGTAAGGAAAACAAAGGTCATGCTCTTCTTTTATTGGCCATGGTCTCACTGTTAATTTTTGCTGATGGCCAGTGACGTAGAATACAAGGAGTGATGAAATGCAACCACAAGTCATTGGCCACAAGGTATTCCCTCGGCTTGTTTCCTGATTGGGTGCATGTTTCCTGATAATGGTCATTTACGGTGAAAATCTCGAGTTTGCGTCCACCATTCGCCGCCACCGCATGGCTGTCATAAGCTCTGCATACGGCTAATGTTTTCCCACTTTGGACAGATATTTAATGCAACATGGTGACTGTGTGATTGTATGTTGTCCAGTTACGTC